>BQNB010021816.1:0-57587 GCA_026074375.1 Tanacetum coccineum | reverse complement strand
TATTTAAAGAAAAATTACATTTTAGGAAAATACAAAATTAAGCTAGACTAAAAAAACTACCAAAAACCTAGATCGTGTGTGTGTGTTGTGAGAGAACCTAGTGTAAATACTCATTCCTCTTGTGCTTCTTCACATCTAACGTGGCATTCCTCAAGTGGGTTGGACCAATCAGAGCTTTTGATGATGTAATGACCCTGCCATCTTGTACTTGAACCATTGAATTACTTATTTGAACCTTCAATTGTAGAATGCCCTTTGATTTGACTCGTGGGTAAATGAGGACGATGGGTGAATAGTGTTTGGATTTACCCGCCCTTTTTATAACTGAATTGGGGTAAATCAGTTTGAACTTTGAAGAGTTGACACAATTCGCCCCTCACTTTCTTTTCTCCATTTCCTAGTTATAAATAACTTTCGAAAATTGCAAGTTTAACCCTTGTGGTTTATTAAAAAAGGAAGTGGGCTAGTAATGGGCTTATGAATTGGGCTTTTGGGATCCGGATAGGGTTTCCTAGGTTTATAGAGGCTCTTTAAGCTTTCTTGGGCCCATTAAGGGAGGAGGGGACATTTTTTGGACTTTTGTGAGAGTTGAGGGACCAAAGTGAAACATTTTGAGGATTTGTCCTTTTGTGTTTGACTTAGTTTGACCATCTTTGACTGACTTTGATTTTTCTTGGCTGATTTTTACTGAGGCTTGACTTTTCTAGCTTCGGCTTTGTACTCTTCTGATTCTCGTGTCCGTGCTTGCCCGTTTTTGACTGTTTTCTTGTGATTTTTGATATACCCGTACCTGCACACACAAAACACAAATACAAGCATATTTTTGCCATTTTTGGTCTGTTTTGGGTTTAATTGGGTTAATTTAGGTACAAACGGATATGTGTATTCTACACTTATCAAGAATCTTCTAGACCAAATTTCTTAAGCATTTCTTTAATATACTTAGATTAATTAAAGAATATACCATCTTCCATTTGTTTAATTTGTAATCCAAGGAAGAAGTTAAGTTCACCCATCATGCTCATCTCGAACTCGTCATGTATGATTTTGGCAAATTCATCACACATGTCTTGACAAGTCGAACCGAATATAATATCATCGACATATATTTGAACAATGATGAGATTTGAACTTTTCTTCTTAGTAAAAAGAGTGTTATCTACCATTCCTATTTTATATTCATGTTTAATAAGAAAGGCTTTTAATCTATCATACCAAGCTTTGGGTGCTTGTTTAAGACCATATAAAGCTTTCTTTAATTTATAAACATGATCCGGTTTTTCAAAATCAATGAATCCCGGAGGTTGTGCCACGTATACCTCCTCATTGATAAAACCGTTCAGGAATGCACTTTTTACATCCATTTGGAATAGTTTAAAATCTAAGGCACAAGCATAAGCTAATAATATTCTAATTGACTCAAGTCTAGCAACCGGAGCATAAGTTTCATCATAATCGATGCCCTCTTGTTGGTTGTAGCCTTGAGCAACTAATAACCTAGCCTGAATTCGAGAAACGACTAAGTACCATATTAATTTTCTTTTTTGTTGTGATCTTAGATTACGTTCTCTGACTAACTATTTCTAAACCCCACTTATTTCTATAATTGGTTCATAATCTTAAGTTGTCGAACTAACTCCCCAAAACGTCGTTAGCAATGAAATGATTAATTCATCTTGCATGGGGATTATCCAACTTTCATCTCCTATGGCATCATTCACATTCTTAGTTCTATAGTTGATAAAAACAAAAAAGATTACTTTTGGTTTAGCATGAGACCGAAGGGTTCTTTGTTAAGATTTCATTGACATTTCTAAAGTGATGGTTCCTAGATTCCCTAAATATTGACTATTTCGTCCAATTTCTAATGTTTCTCCTCAACTACATTTTCTAGATTTATTTTTTCGGTTTCCCTAAAGGCTTTCTTCTCTGTCATCTAAGTCATCATCCACCAAGGGTGATGTCTTAGAGGGTGGAGGAGTTTCATCGAATGTCACGTTAAGTGATTCTTCGACTTTCCTAGTGTGTTTGTTTAGGATAATGTAGGCTTTACTATTTTGGGAATATCCTAAAAAGACACCTTCGTATGACTTTGGGTCAAACTTGGTAAGGTATTATTTGGTGTTCAAAATGAAGTACTTTCTTCCAAACACTCTAAAATAATCTAGCGTATGTTTCCTACCTCTTAAAAGTTCGATAAGAGTGGTTTTTCTAGAATGGCTTCTAATAAGAATTCGGGTTGAGAATGTATGTTGAATGTATCTACGAGCGTTACATACCAAAACTTTTGTGGTAACAATGCTCATTCAACATAGTTTTCAACTCATTTCTAGAAGTGTCCTATTTTCCTTTCAATCACGCCATTTGATTGAGGAGTGCGTGAGCCCGAGAATTTATGTGTAATACCATTTGGCAGACAAAAACTTTCCAAATTGCACCTCATTATCAACATCTCTACCATGTTGGTTCTTAATTTACACTATTGAACAGACCTAATTGTTTTGATTTTCCTACAAAGTATTTCGAATTGATCGAAAGCTTCGGTTTTTATCCTTAAGGAATCTAGTTCCAAGTTTACCTAGAGTAATCATCTACTATGTTAGGGAGAAAACGTTTTCCTAAGTAACTCCCGTATGGCGGATGGACCGAAGAGATGCCATATGGAGTAAGTACTAAGCATCTAGTCGTTGAGAATATATTCTTAGCTTTGTACTAGTGTGACTTGTAATCCCATTATTACAAGCAAAAACAAAATGTTGGTCCAAGAAACTAAGTTTGGGTAGTATTTTCTAACTAATTCCATAGAAGCAACGATTGAATAGATCGCAATGTTTTCGTGACCTAAATCTCCTATGCCACAATGTGGAATTTTCATCATCGTTTCTAAGACAAATATGATCCCTTTGGCTATATTCCTAATTTCATACACATATAGAGCCTTTCTTCCTAATTCCTCTTAACCCATGACTCTAACCGTCCTTAGTGATTTCACTATCAGTTTCAAAAGAAAGTTACCTCCCACACTTTATATCACATATTTTGTCCTATACTAAGCAAGTAAATCCTAAGTTAACAACATGTTCTACATTATCTAATTTGAGAGAGTCATTAGAAATCGTACATTTTTCCCAATGATGTTTACCAGGAGCAAAGATTACTACTTATATGTTGTGAAAACCACATATCCTTTTTTATATCAAAAATGACCCATAAAAGACAAAATTGTGCTTAAAATGCTTGTATATTGCTTGTTTTGCCTCTGTGATTGTGTAGGTACGAATATAGCAAAAATCGCAAGAAAATGGTCAAAACCGGGCAAACACAGACACGGGGCGGAAGAGTGAGAATGTACAAGAGCCGGGAGTTTCTAGGAAAAAGGTCAACAAAGTCAACTTTGGTCAACCACAAGATGACAAAATTCTCAAATTTCCAAATGAGTCCTTAATGTTAATCCTTTTTCACAAAAAGTCCTCAAAACAATAACACCGTTAGTCCTTTAACACTTAGGACTAACGGTCGTTAAATCAATGAATAAAACCCATTTACCATCTTACCCGACCCATTAACCAACCCTAGCCCAACACTTATTTAACCCGAGCCAACCCCGGTCAAAAAGTCAAATTGGTAACAAATTTACCTGCCCAATCCCTTTTACTATTCATTCGTCCCCCACCTCACCCATACCCAATCCGTACACCCACATTCTCACATGTCAACATCAATTAAATGCCAGGGTGGCAATCCGAGTGAGTACGCATCAAATCAAGGGCAAAGATTAGATTTCGAGGGAATTAATCAAAAAGGGACGGCTTGGATTATTGCTTGGGCCTCACTCCTCATCTTCTCTCACAAAAGAAGCACAAGCCAAGCTCTAGATCATTCTCCTAAAGCCTATAAATAGAAGGCTTCATCCTCAGAATTATGGCATCTAGAGTAGTTTTTAGTTCTAGTTTTAGCTTATTTTTAAGTCAAATTTAGCTTATTTCTGTCTTAAAACATTGTAATTTCCTTTCAAATGCTTTGTAATCTCCTTTTATATTAATGAAATTTTAATTCTCTTTACATTGTCATTTTACCTTAAACTGCTCAAATAAGCTATTTTGTTCTTAATAAGCTCTTATTAAGTTCATTTGAGTCTCTAAGCTTGAATTGAACATTAATGGATCATTAATTTTACTTAAACCATAAAATCAGCTTAATACCTTTATGCTTAAGGAAAAGGAGCTTTTGGATGATAAGCCTTTTGGAAGATGCTTATGGGATTTTAGATTTGGCTTATTTGAAACTGGGTAGGTTTTAGAGCTTATTAGGTTATATTAGGGGAAGTTCTTGTTTAGCTAGGAAAAGGTACATCCTCGTTTATCTCATTTTACCTTAAATTACCATTTTGCTTAATTTACTGCTTATTTCTTCTTATTGCGTTTATTCTAGCTTATTGTTGCTTAAAATAGTTTTGCATAAAGCTTATTAAACTCCTTTTGATAGGTTAAATCCTTAGTTTTTCACATTTTTGTTAAAATGTCAGATCATAAAAACCAAAATATTAGCTAGCTTATTAGAAGTGCTTATTTACTGTTGATTTTTTGCTTAATTGTCCTAATAAGCTTAGTTGGTAATTTGTTTTCTAGTTCGATCCAGACTAGCTTAATTTGTTTTAGTTTTAAGATTGAAAATCAGTAGTTAAAGGGGTGTTTGGCATAAGCTGTTATTTTGTTCAAAATGGGTCAAAATAGTTTCAAACTTAGTGTTTAGGTCAAAATTAACTTGTAAAAGCTTAATTTAGTCTTCTCAGCTTATTTCATTGTCTGTTTTTTAAGCTGCAAGTACTTTTTCCATTTTATCAAAGTTTTTCAAAAGAAGTTCAAAACTGCAACAGCCATTTTCATTTTAACTTTTTCTTAGCTTGATTAGTTTCAAATGTTTTTTCTAAAAGCTGTTTAAGTAGTATTTCCCATGTCACTTTTAATTTAGGCAAATCTATTTCCATAAGTTTTTATTTAACTGACTAATTTTAAAGCCCAAAGTAGGCCTCTTCAAGTTGCACTGACTCAGCAACAACTGAGTCCCCAGTTTCAGTTAGCTTATTTGAGCTAAGAAGACGCAATTCCTTTACTTATTAGTTCTCTACTTATTCCTTAGGTTCTTAGTTTCAGTTCTTGTAACTTATTCAGTTTGTTAATAGCTTATTAGCTTGTTTCATAGTTAAGCAGTTTAGTGTTTTATGTTTTAAAAAGTTAGTGTTATGTCTTAATTAGCTTTTTCCAGCTTATTCAGTAGATTTTATTAAAAACTTCTTTTATAAAAATTGTTAGTTTATAGCTTATCTACAAGTTTGCTTTTGAAAGTTTTGAAAAAAAAACTAGGGAAGTCCCGGGTGAGCAAGACTCGAACCCAGGACCTCTACCCAACTCAACCTCACAAACACACACACACCTTACCATTCAGCTCGGTAGGTCTATCCATTCAAACCTTGCAACATTTATTCTTTAAGCCTTCTTTTTCTCATTTAGCCGAATAAGCTGGTTTGCTTATTTCACAGCTTATTCGTTAAGCATTTTTCAGTTTAACATTTTTCTTAAATAGTTCATAAGCTGTTTTAGTTTTCCTAAATTTTTCATATTTTTCTAAATTCGTCTACTATTTTTAATCATTTATTTTAGTTAAAATAATTTTTAATTCATAAAAAAAATTAAATAAAACTCAAAAAAATAAAAATTCTTTTTTACAAAATTTTCTTTTATCATATAGTTTGTATGAAAAATAGTTTTTCATCCGTAGGGTTAAAATTTCACATAGTTGCATTTTAGAGCTCGGTTTTCATATTCTCGTTATCGTTTTTTGCGTTTTCATTTAAATTTCTTTGTTAAGCTTTCAAATTTTGCACGTTTTTATATTTTTACTTATAAAATTAGAAAGTTAATTCAAATTCTTAGTTAAATGATAATTAGGGCTTGAATTCTCATTTCTGTTTATCGTATGCGCGTTTAGTGTAGATTTTAAGATTTTTAGTTGTTAATCTTGCATTTAGTTGTTGAATTCGTTCATAGAAATAGAAAATCAAATCAATCTTCGATTCCATTCAAAAAACAAACATTTACCCGATTCAAACGTGGTTTTAATTTCATAAATCATTGGCGAAACGACCCGGGAATGATACTTCCCGGTTAATATACGTATTATATTATATATAATTGTGAGAATTTTCCTTTCTTCCTTTGTCCTCAAGGGTAGTTTGGTAATTTCCAATTATTTTATATTTTATTAATACGTGTATAGATTTACTAGCAAACAATTTTTGGCGCCGCTGCCGGTCATTTGTGATTAAGATTCTTTCGTTTGAAGTTTGTCGATCGTGATTTGGAGAACCTTTCGTCTTCAAAAGTTATGCTTTTAAGAAAATCAAAAATAAAAAAAAATAAAAAATAATAAATAAGTAAAAAATATTTTTCTTTTCTTTTTAGTATAAGTAAAAGTTTAAAAACAAAAAGGCAAAAATATTTGCTCTTCCGGATTTTTCGATTCTTCTCGTTAATTTGTGAATATAAAAAAATACAAAGTTGGTAAAAGAACACCAACAAATAATACCTTTAATTGAGCTATTATCCATTAATAAGTTCCCCGAACCAAAGATAATTTTTTTAACCGTTTGTGTCACTTAACGAAAAAGCGCACCACTATCGGTAAAATTTATTTTACTTAAGAGAGTTACCCTAAGTTTGTTGATTATTCGGTAAACAAAAATATTTCATTTTCCCCTCGATTCTTTACCTCATCATCTTTGTTTTGGTTTTTAGCTGCATGCCAACTAGAAATTTCTTAATTTCCAATAATTCAAAAACGCACATATTCTGAGACGTCGAAACAAAAGGACGGCTCCAAACATAGTCGAACCCGAGTCTTTCGTACAATCGTTACAACCCGAATGGCAGAACTTACGATGGAAGAGCTACTCCGGGAGCCCCCACAGGAAGGGTACATAGAAGCTATTGTTTACCAGAAATCAATGCGGATCATTTTGAGATTAAGACGAATTTGCTTCAATTGATTCAAGCGAACCCGTTTTACGGTCGTGAAAGTGAAAATCCTCATGGTCATATAAATAGTTTCTAAAGGATTACCTCGACTTTACGATTTAGGAATGTGCCTAACGATGTGATTAAGCTTATGATGTTTCCATATTCGCTCGAGGCTGTCCTAAAAACTTGGGTACGAGAAAGAACCAACCAAATTCAATCTTGACTTGGGAAGGGATCACGTGACAAATTTATGAATCAATTTTTCCCTCCTTCGAAAACCACTCACTTAAAGAATGAAATTTCTCGATTTACACAAAAATTTGAGGAAACTTTTAGTGAAGCGTGGGAACGATTTAAGGAGTTGCTTAGAGCTTGCCCTCATCACGGATTTACGGAGTTAACTCAAGTTGATACCTTTTATAACGGTTTAAACGAGAATGAACAAGTCTCCTTAAATGCCACTAAGCCGTGCGGTGGAAAATCTTTTGAGTAAAAACGACTAGAGATGGCTTTAAACATAATTGAGATAAATCAAAAGTTCGTTATTCACAAAATAAGATCAAATGCTTCTAGGATGAATGCTACGTCTTAGTAAAACGGATTGAGAGAATAGATTAAGCTTGCGATCAACTTTCGACCTTAACGAGATTGTTTCTAAAAAAGTTGTCACTCCCCTGCTCCCGGTGTAAAGCGGTTGAGGAAACTTGCGTTACTTGTGGCGGTGCCCATTCTTTTGTATAAATTTGATCCGCGTACCGATAACAATCAGGCTAGTGTTTTGTGCGACCACGGTACTACAATCAAGTTAACCCTCCAACCCGAGTTTAGTAATCAAATGACACCGAACAGTTTTGCTTCGGTGCAAAACAATTGGTCAAAATAGGTGTTAATATCAGAATCAAGTTCAATGGAATAATTTTCGGGGAAATAATTTTCATGAAATCAAAAGGGTTTTTTTTTTTTTTGTTTTTTTTCAAGCTCATAAAATCATGCCCAAATTTTCAAAACCAAAGGATTTCAAAACCCAGCCTTTTCAATGCAAATAATCAAGTCAACAAGAGATTTCAAATGAATTTTCAAGTAACAAGAGGAATAAACGAACAATGTTAAGGAACCAAGATACAAATCACTCGTTGAAAAGGAGACCTTAAGAGATGAAATTTAAGCACATAAAATCTCAATAAGCCGTCATTGATGAATCCAACGAGAACCAACTTTCCAAATAATTTGCAAACTGATTTGTGGATTGTTTCAAAACCAAGCCTCAACTTCGGGTACTCTTCCGAGTAATACCATTCCAAACCCGAAGGGTGAGATGAAAGCGATCACTACTCGAAGTGGTGTTGCTTACGAGGGACCCTCGATTCCTACTAATCCTTCTTGTTAAATCCAAGAATCTGGACTCAACTAGGGTATGAATAACATTGATTGATTAAGCACAGCGGAATATGAAATAAGAATACAATCAACATTACTAATAAGGTTTTCTTTAAAATCAAACATGATAAAGAAACTAACTAGCTAACTACTAAACACGCTTTCTAAGCGTCTAGACTCTCATTGGAGAAGTCTGCTATGAAAAATGAATGCCCCTAACCTAGACGCCTACCCCTCTTTATATACTAGAGGGGTTAGGGTTTACAAGACAAGATAAGATCAAAAATTAGGAAACTATAAATCAACATTAAATACTATTTGTCTAAATCTTCCAATCAAAGCATTAATGTTATCTTTATCTTTTGAGAGCTGAGCATTAAAATACTGTTTTAACTTATCTTTCAATCAGTATTAATGGTTACTATAGCCTTTGTCTTGTAGGATCCTCATCTTTATAATGTTTTTGTCATAATCAACTCAAAGTAAAAATTCCCACAATCTCCCTAGTTGATAATGACAAAACCAATAAGCCACAAGCTATCCCTGAAGCTAATATAGATGAAGAAACTTCCCCTGAATCCATGCACTCATCCGCCTTATTTGTCAAAACAAATTAGGAGTGCATGTAGATGGAAAAATAAACAATAAGCTTCCCTTTAACCAGTTTACCATCTCTTGATCGTGACTTTAATTGGCTTGAAATAGTAGGTATCAATTAAACATCCAAGTGCAATAACATCCTCCTCTCTCATGAAACTGTTGCCTTAGCCGGTGATCTACATCAATCCTTTGTTGCATCTCACAAAAGGGTGAACTGGTTACATAATCATTAAAAAGCTAATGCAAGATCATACGTCTTCACAATATCACTTATCTGATTTATGCCGAACAAGACATGTTTAATACACCTCAGGTATGGATCACTTTTGGTCCCTGACCTACCTCACCATAACCGCCAAACCATTGATCCATCTTAGATCAAATCAGTGACAATAATAATACGGTGTAAAAAACAGCGGGTAATTATTACCAGATACAAACGAAAATTTGTACCTCAGCTAAGGTTCATCGCTGATCCCAGATCAAAACTCTCCATAGCCGGTCGAAATATAACAATGGGTGTGGTCCCGGACCAAAACACGGGCATTATTATGTTGTGTAATAAACGACTTGTGAACACCAAACCAAATCAATAAAAAGTAACCAAGCCATAAGCATCACATCGTCCAAGATCCAAGGGCGTCTATGGACCTATAATATGTGTTATCCGATATCGATCATCACTAGCAGCACAAACAACAGAACCGTCGCTAAACCTGTCGAGAACGTATAACACCAGGAGGAAATGATTTTAAGTGACCATTAGAAACTTATAGCGACCACAGAGAACCGAGACCAACAAACAGCAGGACATAATTGAAACCAGCAAGATCCAAGTGACCATAGGAATTACCCCGGTGTGACAAACAAATGAATATGCTTACATGTACTCAGATCCAACCCTACATTCATATCCAGTCACGAACCTGATGTATCACTTCTGGAAAACGTAGATCCCTTGGATATGGTAACCTGCTGCTTTATGTGAAACCTGCTTGCTCTTCAACCCACGACTGCTGCTATAGAAGAATTAGGGTTTGCATAAAAACACTAAAATTAAATACGCCTTTTTATTAATAAAAGCAAAAAAATAATTTACACGAAAACCTGATCAACCCTAGATCAAGAGCCACGAGACACTGAGAACCGTGGGGTGAATTGTAAATCCAAGAATCTGGACTCAAACTAGGTATAGAATAACATTGAATGATTAAGCGACGACGGAATAATGAAATAAGAATACAATCAACATTACTAAAAAGGTTTTCTTTATACAAACATTATACAGAAACTAACTAGCTAACTAACTAAACACACTTTCAAGTGTCAGACTCTCATTATAGAAGTCCTGCTATGAATGAATGAATGCCCCTAACCTAGACGCCTACCCCCTTTATATACTAGAGGGGTAGGGTTTACCAAACAAGATAAGAGTCGAAAAAATTGGAAACTATAAATCAGCATTTAAAATACATTTGTCTAATCTCAAACACATAAATGTAGATCTTTATCTTTAGCTGAGCATTTAAAATACTGTTTGACAATCTTCAATCAGCATAATGTTTACTACAAACTCCAAAAGCTTGTCTTGTAGGTTATCCACCAACTTTAATATATTTGTCTAAACAACTCAAGTATAATTAACAACACTTCTCCTAAAAAAGGTATGAACGATAAACCGAGGAGACAACGGATAAAGAGCAAACAAATTTCCAACGAATACCGTGCTCAAATCCCACCTTCGGTTATCCCCATTTCTATTCCGGAACCCAATGTTTCGAAGACTTTGCCTAAAACCACTCCCATTTCGGAATCCAATATTCTAAAGAGTTTACCTAAGACAAATATTCCATATCCTTCACGACGTGATGATCAAAAGTCCCGTGACAAAGCTTCGAATCAAATGGAGAAGATCTTCCAAATCTTTCAAGATTTGCGCTTTGACATTAGTTTCGCAATGCATTACTTTTTGATGCCAAGATTTGCTCCCTATATTAAGAGTTTCTTCGTGAATTAAGGAATAGTGCTTTAGTTAGCTAAGATACTGGTTTAAACGAGAATTGCTTCAGCGATCTCCTCAAAAATCTTCCCGAAAAGCTTGCAGATCCCGGCAAGTTTCTTTATTCCAATAATTTCCCGGAATTGGATGTATGTCCACGCCATGGCCGATCTGCTGCGAGCATAAATCTAATGCCTGCTTTCTATTTGGAAAAAGCTTCCTTGTCCAGAACTTACACCAACTCAGGAATGACCTTTTAGAGATTTAGCGGACCCGATCAATTACTTATTCCTAAAGGGACCTCGCCGAAACATTTAGTCAAAGTAGGAAATTATCGACTTTGTATGTTTGTCGATTTTGAAGCCGATCCTCGAGTACCTCTCATACTTGGGAGATCCTTTTTGAGGACCGGTCGTGCTTTAATTGATGTTTATGGAGAAGAAATAACCCTTCGGGTTGATAACGAAGCCGTCACTTTTAATTTAGATCAAACCACGAGATACTCCTCTACAAATGACAAATCGGTAAACCGAATTGACATCATTGATGCAGTTTGTGAGGAGTATGCTCCAGAATTGCTAGGATTTCCTAATTCTTCGGGTGGCAATCCCACCCCGACGTCTGAGCCGTTTACTTCCGAATTCATTTTGGAAGAAATTGAAGCTTATCTAAGGATGATTCGATTTTCACCGAAAATTGATCATCGCCCGATTGTGGATCCGTAGGGAAGATATTTTGTTTGATCGCGAAAATTGTTAAATAATGACCCGTTTCACTCCTCCGATGGACCTTAAACAAAGTGAAGTGACCGAGGCAAAATCTTCAATTGAAGAGCCTCCGGAATTAGAGTTAAAAGATTTACCGTCTCACTTAGAATATGCTTTCTTGGAAGAAAATGACAAGTTACCAGTGATTATTGCAAAAGGTTTAAAAAATGATGAAAAAGATGCTCTCTAAAGGTGCCTCAAATCTCAAAAAACGACCATTGCTTGAACAATCACCGACAATCAAGAGATCGAACCCCTCGTTTTTGTACACACAAAATCTTGATGGAGGATGATTACAAACCTATGGTTCAAAGTCAAAGACGGGTTAACCCAAAAATTCACGAGGTAATAAAAAAGAGGTCCTAAAACTTCTTTTGATTCCATAATATTTTACCCGATCTCTGACCAGCCCAATGAGTTATGACCAGTTCATTGGTTCCCAAGAAAGGATGACTAACCATTGTTGCTAAAGAAGTGCATGAATTACTTCCGTACACGTTTAGTTTACCAAAACGGGTGGATAGTGTTTATAGACTAAAGGAAATTAAATGAAGCGCCCGAAAAGATCATTATCCATTGCCGTTTATGATTGAGATGATAGAAAGATAAGCCGAAATGAGTTTTATTGTTTTCTAGATTGGATTTTTCATGGGGGGGATATTATCCCAAATACGCAATAGATCCCTAGGACCAATAGAAAACTACTTTCCCATGCCCGTATTGAACTTTCGCGTACCGTCACATGCCATTTGGTTTGTGTAATGCTCACCGTACTTTCAACGGTGTAATGATGGCGCATAACCATGATATGATAGAAAAGACAAATGGAAGTGTTTATGATGTTTACTTAGTTTTTGAGGGATAGTTTTTTGAGTCATGCCACTCCAATTTAAGAAAAGAGTGCTAAAACGATCGGTTGAAGAAACGAATTAGTTCTTAATTAGGAAGAAGTGTCATATTAATGTGAGAGAAGGAATGTGTTTAGGAGGGCATAAAAATTTCAAATCCAGGTAATTTAGGTTTACTTTGCTAAAGTCGATGTTATCACTAAGCTACCTCACCCGACTACCGTTAAAGGTGTTAGGAGTTTCTTAGGTCATGCAAGATTTTACCGACGATTTATCCAAGACCTTTAAGTAGGATGGCTATACCAATGACTCACCTTCTTGAGAAGGAAACACCGTTTGGTATTTTCTAAGGATAGTATTAGATGCTTTTTTTCAATTCTAAAAAGAAGCTTACCGGAAGCTCCAATCTTAGTGTGTCTCGAATTAGAACCTACCTTCCGAACATCCAGTGTAGATGCAAGTGATTTCACGATTGGTGGCTGTTTTAGGACAACGAAATATGAAGCACTTTCAGTCCTATTCATTATCTATCAAGACTATGACTGAAGCACAAATTCATTACACTAACCACGGAAAAGGAAAATCAAGCGCAGTTGTGATGCTGTTTGAAAAGTTTTCGGCTATATCTGTCTGAATCCAAAAGCAAAGTGTAAAGATCAACATCGGATCTTTAAAGTACCTTATGAACAAACAAGACACTAAGCCGAGGTTGTTCCGGTGGGTTTTTCTCCTACAAGAATTTGATATCACCATCCGTGATAAAAAAGGAAGTGAGAACCTTGCGGCAGACCATTTATCTAGACTTGAGAATCCTCATAAGGATGTGTTAGAAAACAAAGACATAAATGAACATTTTCTTTTAGAAACTCTTGGAGTTATTTCTAGTGAAAGTACCCCATGGTTTCCGGACTATGCAAATTACCATGCGGGGAATTTTATCATCAAAGGAATGTCAACTCAACAAAAAAAAGTTTTTCAAGGACGTTAAACATTATTTCTGGGACGATCCCTATCTTTTTCGTACTTATGCAGATCAAATCATTCGACGGTGTGTGCATGGTAGTGAAATCCTCAAAGCTTGTCATGAAGGACCCACCGGGGGCCATCATAGTGCCAATCTCACCGCTCGAAAAGTATTTGATGCCGGATTCTTTTGGCCTACCATATATCGAGATGCCCATACTATGATCAAATCTTGTGATACGTGTCAAAGACAAGGCAAAATTTCACAACGAGATGAGATGCCTCAAAACGCTATTCAAGTTTGTGAAATCTTCGATGTATGGGGTATCGATTTTATGGGACCATTTCCGTCTTCACATGGGAATAAATACATCCTCGTTGCCGTTGATTATCTTTCGAAGTGGGTGGAAGCAAAGGCGCTCCCCACAAATGATGCTAGAGTTGTAGTAAAGTTTTTGAAGTCTCTTTTTGCCCGATTCGGAACGCCTAGAGCTATTATAAGCGATCGTGGGACCCATTTTTGTAATGATCAGTTTACTAAAGTAATGTCTAAGTATGGGGTCACTCATCATTTAGCTACCGCTTACCACCCTCAAACGAGTGGGCAAGTGGAGGTGTCCAATCGAGGTTTAAAACGTATTCTTGAAAGGACGGTTGGAGAAAATCGTGCCTCGTGGTCCGACAAACTAAATGACGCTTTGTGGGCATTTCGTACCGCTTTTAAGACACCGATTGGTTGTACGCCTTACAAGTTAGTGTACGGAAAGTCTTGCCATTTACCTATCGAGTTAGAGCATAAAGCATATTGGGCTTTGAAACATGCTAATTTCGATCTTAAAACAACGGGTGATCAACGAAGAAGCTTCACGACTCTAAGATCAAAAACCGCATTTTCAATGTTGGTGATCGAGTTTTACTCTTCAACTCTCGTCTAAAGATATTCTCGGGAAAGCTTAAAACTCGTTGGTCAGGACCTTTCACCATCACCAAAGTTTTTCCATATGGAACCATCGAGTTATCTCAACCCGATGGTCCAAACTTTAAGGTGAATGGTCATCGTGTGAAACATTACTTCGGAGGGGACTTACCACCCAAGGTAGTCCAGGATCTCCAAACTTTCTCCAAGGACGAATGAATTCGGGGATCGAGTCAAGCTATGTGACTCGGTTACCAAAAACAAAGCGCTTCGTGGGAGGCACCCCATGCTTATTCTTCTATCTTCTTTCTTATTTCTATTGTGATAAGAGGAGGCTTGTACTCTTCCGATTCTTGTTGTTTGTGTTTGTGATTGTTTGTAGGATGGACCCAAAATTTTTAAAGACTCTCATGTTCGGTGTTTTGTCCCGGTCCACTCGAGCTTCCTAGCTTTTGCTTGCCATTAGTTTGGGGAAATCCGATATCCTAGATTATTATCGACTAATATTTATCTTGTAGCATACTTGATAAACGGATTGAGATTTTTGTGATACTTTCTCCATGCTTGGGTTATGCATTTGACTTTTTGAGTTATAGTATGGGGTTTTGAGCCTTAGGCTAGGAAACATTGAGGACAATGTTTAAATTTAGTATGGGGTAGTATATCTTCGATATGATCTGACCTATCTTTGCCCGTTGTTCTCACGTACCCCGTTTTCCCACAAAAATTTTAAGAAAAATGAAAAAAATTTAAATTTTTTTAAAAATAAAATAAGTGTGTTGTCACAATTTTGACTTTCCTACTGGGTAGAATAAGAATAAATTTTGACTCGATCGAGCGTGTTGAGCTCTAGCTTGTTCCTTAACTTTTAGGCTAAGCGATCGTGGAAATTTGCGAAGAACGAAAAAAATGATAGATTAAGTATGATTGTGATGCTAAACAAGGAATATTATTTGAAAATCTTAAGAGCTCATGTATGTAAATTTTGTGCTTTTTCTCCCATAAGCTGCTAACCCGGATTAATAATCCGTACTGATTATGGAGATTAAAAAACTTAATCAACCAACTTTTAATGTATTATAGTAGCAAAAAATTTAGTCTTAGTTCAAACTTATACTTGAATTTTTCAAAAAGAAGTCTTCTTTATATAAAGTAAAAAAAAAATAAAGAGAAAAAAATGATGAAAAATGAAAAAAATAATAAAGAATAATTATAAACTGTGGGCTGATAAAAGTTTGCCTGTATCTTCCGTCTCACAACCCGATGTTTACAAACAACGCTTTCTAAAGAAAGCCATATTAATAATAAAAATCCGAGACTATGAAAGTTTGCTGCATCTTAGCTGCTCACAACTGATTGTTTGCAGCTCTTCTAAAAGGTTCGAGGTTTTACAATTTGCATAATTATATGCTTAATATTAAGTTTGAATTAATAAATAGATCTCACTTTTTGGTGTTTAAATTTTTAAATATGCTTTTTGAACTTTGACTAGTTCATTTTAAAGTTTTATAAATAGATAAGAGTATATACGGGAAAAACCTGAGAGTTTTGTGAAACCTAAGGTCCGTGCGTCCGATACTAGTCTCCGTGGGGTGTCCAGAGCCTGGTCACTTTATCCCAAGGTAATTTTTTTGGGAATGTGCCAAGGCGAAAGTCGCTACATGGTAATGAACTCCGCCTTCAAACACATTATTCTCGGTGGAAGGTGAAACATATAATTTTACAAAACGTATGAACCTTGGTGTGAAATCAAAATAGCACATTCACCTTAAGATAAAATAATTTTTGGGAGTGAAAAGTTTCACAAGTTTTTCAAATATGAGAATATGTTAGCATCTTAACGAACTTTTAGCGGTGATTTCATTTTAAGCTTGGTTTTGAGGAGCAAGTGAAAAGGTCCCCGGTGTGATGATGAATTAAAATATCCTTTTATGGAGCGAGTTCCGTCGGATCGAAATGCAAAAAAAAAAACTCTTGTTCTATGGATCCTAACGGATTATAGGAAATAAACAAAGTCTATGATCCCTAATGGTTATGGAAATAACGAAAGTCGGAATATTCTAGTTAATTGCAAAAAAAAAGGAAAAAGTTTTGAAAAATAGGAAAATGGGGTGTTTTAAAACTTGTGATTTCTAAACTCTCCCCACAAAAGTCTTTGCTACTTTTCAAAGATTTAGTTTGGGGAAGTTTTGAGGTATTTGGTTTTAAGGCATATAACATTACGCGAGGACATGATAATCACTTAGTTTGGGAGAAATCACATATATCATTTTTATACCAAAAATGGCCATAAAATGAACAAATTGTGCAAATTATGCTTGTATATTGTATGTTTTGTCATTTGAGATGTGTAGGTACGGATATTGCAAAAATTACCAGAAAATGGTCAAAACCGGACAAACACGGACACGAGAATGGATAGAGTGCTCAAGAGCCGGGAGTTTCTAGCAAAAGGTTAAAAAAGTCAACCTTGGTCAACCTACAAAAAGACAAAAACCCTCAAAATACCCAATTGAGCCTTAATGTTAAACCAAATTAACAATAAGTCCATAAAACCCTAACACCGTTAGTCTTTTTATTATAAAAACTAACTGTCGTTAACTCTTTATAACCAAAATCCGTTTACCACCCCCGAGCCCAAATAAACCAAACAGCCCAATAACCCTTTTTATACCCGAACCCAGGTCAAACACCCATTTCCCGGGTCAAACCTAACCTCGGGCCAAACTTCCTCAACGTATAAATTAGGGGGCGGGAAAAACAGTTTTACTGTTCACCGTCTCTCCCATTTCACCCTCTCAAAATTAACCCTAATTTTAACCAGTGGCTTATAGTAGAGCATTATAAGTTATAAGAGTGGGGCTCTTGTCTACTGGGGCTTGTGATACGCTTATCGTCTATATAAAATGGATATGTGTTTTCACACATATCACCAAGCCCAAATCATAACCCCCGACCCAATTTCCTTTTTTATACCCGAGCCCAGGTCAAACACCTATTTCCCGGGTCAAACACAAAACGTATAACATTTGGGGGGCAGGAAAAAACAGTTTTTACTGTTCACCGTCTCCCCCACTTTACCCAGCTCAAATTAAATGCATTTAACCCTCACCCTTTCAATTAATAACGTGATCAGAAGATTCTTAGTACTAAGCTACACCTCAGCAAAGAAAAACGTCATCAAACGTCTTTGATTGGCTAGCTCTGTCAAAGGAATTACACGCGGGTCTCAAAAGAAACACACCTTGATGGGAAATTTACACTAAAAACAAGCCAAAAGAAGCACAAGGCCTCTGACACAAAGAATGCCACGCTGGCAATCCGTGTGATCACATATTGATCCAATAGTGAAGATTGAAGATCCAATGATTGCAAGGATTAAAAGGCTGAGATCATTTGGAGTGTTGAAGACCTGGAAGCTTCCCTTATCTCCTATAAATAGAGCTCACTCCTCACTCACAAAGGAAATCCAGAAGTAGTTTTAGAGAATAGCTTGTAGAATTAGCTTATGTAATTTTCTTTTCAAATCGTTTTAGCTTATCACTTTTACTTAATGTAATTTTCATTTAAGCTTGTAACTAGTTTCAATTAATAAAAGTTTGTTTTGAATATTGATCATTTGTTACTTAATGTTTTACCTTAATGCAAAACTATTTGATTAAGCTGTCTTTTGTTCACATAAGCTCATTAAGCTCTTAAATCTACTCATAAGCTAGTTATTAACTCAGTTAAGCTCACAAAAGCTTAACTGAGTTTTATTACTCAAATCTTCACAATCAAAATACCTCAGCTAAATATGGAAGGGAAGCCAATAAGGGATGGGTTTCCAGGACCCTACCAGCTTATCATTTGATAAGCTGGAGCTTGTTGATAGCTTAAAAGAGCATTTATAAGCCTTGTTTTGTGCAAAGGCAGTTGTAAGTCCTCTCTTTACATTTTGAAGTTTAAAATTGCATTTTAGCTTATTACTGTTTAATAATAGCTTATATATGTTTAGTGTAGCTTATTAATTCTTATTATAGATGTTAGATGCTTATTATGTGTAATTGT
The DNA here is from genome assembly GCA_026074375.1 of Tanacetum coccineum. NCBI lineage: Eukaryota > Viridiplantae > Streptophyta > Magnoliopsida > Asterales > Asteraceae > Tanacetum > Tanacetum coccineum. Next base: position 39,051 of record BQNB010021816.1, on the reverse strand, counting down.
TAGCTTAGAACTTAATTTGCTTGTCATTTGTCTTAAAATAGTTAAAAACCAAAAATATTAGCATAGTTTAATAGCTTATTGTTCTAGCTTATTAGTTTGTTAAAATCTGCTTATTAGGTCTTATTATAGCTTTTTAGTATCTGGTATCTAAGATTTTAGCTTTAATTCTCATTTTTATAAGCTAAGTATGGATTTAAGGAATTTAAGGGAGTGTTTGGGTCAAGCAGTACTAACTCAAGTTAGTACTGCTTGAGTCCATTTGGTCCTTTAAAGATTGGTTTCAAAATTGACATTTGTAATTTTAAAAGATAAGGATTAAGGATGTTATGAAGGTTTTGAATTAGATTACAAGTAGTTTAGTTTTAGCTAAGATCGTTAAACAAGTTCAGTAGAATAGAAGGACCTAGCATTTTAAGCTCTTGTCATCTTTAAGCTGTTATCATTGTTCCCTCATTGCTTTAGTTTTAGTTTTAGACGTTTTAAAGGCTGGAAAAATTGCAATTTTGGTCCTTTTTCAAACTCAAATTCACTCAGTACATACTGAGAAAATAAGCAGTTTTTAAGGAGCTTTTTCAATAAGCATTTGTTTTTCAAAATGATTTTTAAAAATTGTTTCATGTAGCTTTTTGGTTAAGGTTTAAGGTAGTATAAGTTTAAGAAACCCCTATTTGATGGGTTAGGGTTGTTTCTGTTTTTTTATAAGGGATTCTGTTGCATAGTTACAAATAACCTCAAGTAGCTAAGTTGTCTGTTTGCGGATATGCAGTTTCCGTTATAGAGTGCTTATTTGAAATTCTCAGCTATGGCCTGCTTCTCTGTGCTTTTTCATTCTAGAGTAGTTTCTTAGTTAGACTTAGCTTATTTTTTTTATGTCCCTACTATATTAAGAGACATTTAGTGGAATCAAGCATAAAGATTAAAGCTAGCAAGTACTAACTAAAGTTAGTACTGCTGTGGGCTTATTTTGTGTAAGCTTATTTCTGCTTAAAGTCGTTTTGTTCATTTCTATGTTCAAAATTAAGCTCATTAGGATAGGGCGTTAATTTTAGTAGGTGCTAATTTTGTTTTGAACTTAATTTAATTTAGCTTATTAGTTGCTTAAGTTCAAAAAGTAGTTTTATACAATTTGTTGGCTTTTCAGCTGATTTCTAACTTATTTAGGGAGTTTCAAAAATAGTAGCTTTTATTAAAATTGATAGTTTTCAGCTTTTCTATAACTTTGCTGTTTAAGATTTTGCAAAAAAAAAAGGAAACCAAGGAAGTCAGGGGTGGGCAAGACTCGAACCCCCGACCTCAACTTAGCCTTTACCCTTTTTATAACACTCCACACACAAACACACTAACCACTGCGCCCTTGGGACTTTTACGTCCTAAGGTGCGTAGTTTATTCTTTTACCACCTTTTTACGTTTTGTTATAGAAAATCACTTCGAGTGCTTAAACGCTTTTTCCCGGCTTATTAATTTAGCTTTTTAAGTTTTTACATTTTTCCTGCATTCTGCTTATCATAAGCTATTTTTAGAATTTTACTTAGATTTTTAACTCAAAGTTTAGTATTTTTAATCATTTATTTTTGTTAAAAACTTTAAAAAATCATAAAAAATAGAAAAATAATCAAAAAAATAATTTTCTTTTTTATAAATTTTTCTCTTATCATATTCTTGGTTTAGGTTGAAATTTACTTCCGTAGGGTTAATATTTTGAAAACTCACTTTTTAAAGAACGAAATTCGATCCCCATTCTCGTTTTCTTCGTTTTTGGCTTAAATTACTCTCGGTTTAGAATTTCTTTAGCTTTTTACATTTAAATAGTTAATTAGAATTAGAAAAAGTTTAGAAAAGTATTTAGGGTTTAATTTCAGTGTTCTAGCTTATTTGTCGTGTTTACTTAATTTCCCGTTATTGTTTTTTCGTAGTTAGGTTTAATTGTCCCTTTATTTGCTCACTATTAGGATTTTTAGAAATCAATCATATTCGAACCAATTGAAGTCATTGTCCAAATAACAAACGAGGTCTCAATTTCATAAATCTTTGGGAAAACGACCCGGTAATCACTTACCGGTTAAACGTGTAGTATTTTTGTAAGATTTTTCCTACTACCTTTGTCCTCAAGGGTAGTTTTGGAATTTTCTATACTTCGGATATTATTACGTATTAAAACTATACACACCAAGTTTTTGGCGCCGTTGCCGGGGATTTGTGATTAAGATTCCTTCGTTTGCAGTTTGTCGATCGTGATTTGGAGAACCTTTCGTCTTCGAAAGTTACGCTTTTGAGAAAATCAAAAATACAAAAAAATTAAAAATATAAAAAGTAAAAAATATTTTTCTTTTCTTTTTAGTATATGTAAAAGTTAAATAAATACAAAAATACAAAAATATTTGCTCTTCCGGATTTTTTGATTTTTCTTGTGAATTCGTGAATATAAGAAATAAAATTTTTACAAAGTTGGTAAAAGAACACCAACAAATAATACTTTCAACTGAAGTATTATCCATCAATAAGTTCCCGAACTTAAGATAATTTTTTTTTACCGTCTTGTGACACTTACGAAAAAGGCGCACCTCTTTTGTAAAATTTATTTTACTTAAGAGAGTTACCCTAAGTTTGTTGATTATTCGGTAAACAAAAATATTATCTTTTCTCATTTCTTTTAACCATTTTTGTTTGTTTAGTGCATGCGCACTAGAAATTCTAATTTTCCAAATAACTCGAACGTAACCATTCCGAGACGTCGAAATAAAGGACGTGCTCCAAACGTAGTCGAACCCGAGCTTCATACTATCGTTGAAGTTGCACCAATGGCGGAACGTACAATGGAAGAGCTACTCCGTGCACCTACTGAAGGGTATGGAGAAGCTATTGTTTTACCTGAAATTAATGCGGATCATTTTAAGATTAAGACAAATATGTTACAATTAGTTCAAGCTAACCCGTTTCATGGATATGAGAGGGAAAATCCCCATGCTCATATTAATAGTTTCAAAAGGATTACCTCGACTTTACGATTTAGAGATGTGCCGAATGATGTTATTAAGCTAATGATGTTTCCATACTCACACGAGGGGGCCGCTAGATTGTGGTACGAGAAAGAACCACCTAATTCTATCTTGACTTGGGAGGATCTCGTAACCAAATTTGTGAATCAATTTTTCCCTCCTTCGAAAACCACTCACTTAAAGAATGAAATTTCTCGTTTTACACAAAAATTCGAGGAAACTTTTAGTGAAGCTTGGGAACGATTTAAGGAAATGCTTAGAGCTTGTCCTCACCACGGATTTACGGAGTTAACTCAAGTTGATACCTTTTATAACGGTTTAAACGAGAACGATCAAGACTCCTTAAATGCCGCGGCGGGTGGAAATCTTTTGAGTAAGACGACTAGAGAGGCTTTGAACATAATTGAAAACAAATCAAAAGTTCGTTATTCACGTAATAAATCGAATGTTTCTAGGATGAATACGACTTCTAGGGAAAGTGTTAGTAAAACGGATGAGAGAATTGATAAGCTTGCGGATCAACTTTCGACCTTAGTTGAGATTGTTTCTAAAAAAGTTGTCACTCCCGCTCCGGTTAAAGCGGTTGAGGAAATTTGTGTTACTTGTAGTGGGCCTCATGCTTGGTACAATTGTCCTAATACCGATAACAATCAAGCTAGTGTTTGTGCGACTACGGGTACTTACAATCAAGTTGCTCCTCCGAACCGAGTTAGTAACCAAATGGCACCACCACGTTTTGCTCTGGTGCAAAACAATGGTCAAAATAGGTTTAATCAAAATCAAGGTCAAGGGAATAATTTTAATCGGGGAAATAATTTTCATGGAAATCAAGGTTTTCAAGCTCAAAACAATCATGCTCCAAATTTTCAAAATCAAGGATTTCAAAACCAACCTTTTCAAGTGCCTAATAATCATGTTCAACAAGAGTTTTCAAATGAGTTTTCAAGTTACAAGAGAACTAATGATCAAATGATGAGAAACATGCAAAATCAAATCAACTCGTTGAAAGGAGAAGTTAAGAATGAAATTCAAAACACGATGAAGACTCAACAAGCCGTCTTGATGAATCAACAAAATGTTTTTCAAACTAACTTGCAAAATATGTTAAGTGGATTCTTTCAAAACCAAGCCTCAACTTCGGGTACTCTTTCGAGTAATACCATTCCAAACCCGAAGTGTGAGATGAAAGCGATCACTACTCGAAGTGGTGTTGCTTACGATTGGACCCTCGATTCCTACTAATCCTTCTCCTAAAAAGGTAAGTAGAACGAGAAACCGATGAGACAACGGATAAAGACAAACAAATTTCAAGGAAGTACAGCTCAATATCCACCTCTGTTATCCCCATTCTGATTTTCGGAACCCTATGTTCTGAAGACTTTAACCTAAGCCGAATATTCCATTTCGCTTACTACGTAATTGATCAAAAGTCCCGTGACAAAGCTTCGAATCAAATGGAGAAGATCTTCCAAATCTTTCAAGATTTGCGCTTCGACATTAGTTTTGCGGATGCTTTACTTTTGATGCCAAGATTTGCTCCTACGATTAAGAGTTTGCTCATGAATAAGGAAAAATTGCTTGAGTTAGCTAAAATACCATTGAACGAGAATTGCTCGGCGATGCTCCTCAAAAAGCTTCCCGAAAAGCTTGGAGATCCCGGCAAGTTTCTTATACCATGCAATTTCCCGGGAATGGATGTATGTCACGCCTTGGCCGATCTTGGCGCAAGCATAAATCTTACGCCCCTTTCCTTTTGGAAAAAGCTCTCTTTACCCGAACTTACACCAACTCTGATGACTTTAGAGTTAGCGGATCGATCGATTACTCATCCTAAAGGACTCGCCGAAGATGTTTTCGTTAAAGTTGGGAAATTTCATTTTCCTACCGACTTTGTTGTTGTTGATTTCGAAGCCGATCCTCGAGTACCTCTCATACTTGGGAGATCCTTTTTGAGGACCGGTCGTGCTTTAATTGATGTTTATGGAGAAGAAATAACCCTTCGGGTTGATAACGAAGCCGTCACTTTTAATCTCAATCAAACGACGAGATAATCCTCTTCATATGATGAGGTGTCGATTAACCGAATTGACATCATTGATGAGGTTTATGAGGAGTATGCTCCGGAATTGTTAGGGTTTTCTAATAAATCTTTGGGTGGCAATCCCACCCCGACTTCTGAGCCTCTTACTTCCGAATTCATTTTAGAAGAAATCGAAGCTTATCTCAAGGATGATTCGATTTCACCGGAAATTGATCACGCCGATTGCGATCCGGAGGGAGATATTTGCTTAATTGAAAAATTGTTAAATAATGACCCGTTTCAACTCCCTCGATGGACCTAAAGCAAGGAGAAGTATTCAAGGCAAAACCTTCAATTGAAGAGCCTCCGGAATTAGAGTTAAAAGACTTACCATCTCATTTGGAATATGCTTACTTAGAAGAAAACGACAAGTTACCAGTGATTATTGCAAAAGGTTTAAAAAATGATGAAAAAGATGCTCTCTTAAAAGTGCTCAAATCTCATAAACGGGCCATTGCTTGGAAAATCACCGACATTAAGGGTATCGACCCTCGTTTTTGTACACATAAAATCTTGATGGAGGATGATTACAAACCTACGGTTCAAAGTCAAAGATGGGTTAACCCAAAAATTCACGAGGTAATCAAAAAGGAGGTCCTAAAACTTCTTGATGCCGGTATGATTTACCCGATCTCCGACAGCCTATGGGTTAGTCCAGTGCATTGTGTTCCCAAGAAAGGTGGAATAACCGTTGTTGCTAATGAAGAGAATGAATTAATTCTGACACGTTTAGTTACCGGGTGGAGAGTTTGTATCGACTATAGGAAGTTAAATGAAGCGACTCAAAAAGATCATTTTCCATTGCCATTTATGGATCAAATGTTAGAAAGATTAGCCGGAAATGAGTTTTATTGTTTTCTAGATGGATTTTCAGGGTATTTCCAAATACCAATAGATCCCCAAGACCAGGAGAAAACTACTTTCACATGCCCGTATGGAACTTTCGCGTACCGTCGCATGCCATTTGGCTTGTGTAATGCTCCCGGTACTTTCCAACGGTGTATGATGGCCATATTCCATGATATGATCAAAAAGACTATGGAAGTGTTTATGGATGATTTCTCAGTTTTTGGGGATAGTTTTGATTCGTGCCTCTCCAATTTAGAAAAGATGCTAAAACGGTGTGAAGACACGAATTTAGTTCTTAATTGGGAGAAGTGCCACTTTATGTGTAGAGAAGGAATTGTGTTAGGGCATAAAATTTCAAAGTCGGGAATTGAGGTCGATCGTGCTAAAGTCGATGTTATCGCTAAGCTCCCTCACCCGACTACCGTAAAAGGTGTTAGGAGTTTCCTAGGTCATGCGGGTTTTTACCGACGTTTTATCCAAGACTTTTCCAAAATAGCTAGACCAATGACTCACCTTCTTGAGAAGGAAACACCGTTTGTGTTTTCTAAGGATTGTATTAATGCTTTTCAGACTCTTAAAAAGAAGCTTACCGAAGCTCCGATCTTAGTTGTCCCAGATTGGAACCTACCTTTCGAACTCATGTGTGATGCAAGTGATTTCGCGATTGGTGCGGTTTTAGGACAACGAAAGATGAAGCACTTTCAGCCTATACATTATGCTAGTAAGACAATGACAGAAGCTCAAATTCATTACACTACCACGGAAAAGGAAATGCTTGCCGTTGTGTATGCTTTTGAAAAGTTTCGGCCATATCTTGTCTTATCTAAAAGCATAGTGTATACGGATCACTCGGCTTTAAAGTACCTTATGAACAAACAAGACGCTAAGCCGAGGTTGCTCCGGTGGGTTCTTCTCCTACAAGAATTTGATATCACCATCCGTGATAAAAAAGGAAGTGAGAACCTTGCGGCGGATCATTTATCTAGACTTGAGAATCCTCATAAGGATGTGTTAGAAAACAAGGACATAAATGAACATTTTCCTTTAGAGACTCTTGGAGTTATATCTAGTGGAAGTACCCCATGGTTTGCGGACTTGCAATTACATGCGGGGAAATTTATAATCAAAGATAAAACTCAACAAAAAAGAAAGTTTTTTAAGGACGTTAAACATTATTTCTGGGACGATCCCTATCTTTTTCGTATATGTGCGGATCAAATCATTCGAAGGTGTGTGCATGGGCAAGAAGCTTTTGAAATCCTCAAAGCTTGTCATGAAGGACCCACCAGGGGCCATCATAGTGCCAATCTCACCGCTCGAAAAGTATTTGATGCCGGTTTCTTTTGGCCAACCATATATCGAGATGCCCATACAATGATCAAATCTTGTGATACTGGTCAAAGACAAGCAAATTTCACAACGAGATGAAATGCCTCAAAACGTTATCCAAGTTTGTGAAATCTTCGATGTATGGGGTATTGATTTTATGGGACCCATTTTGTTTCAATGGGGAATTTAATATCATCCTCGTAGCCGTTGATTATCTTTCAAAATGGGTTGAGCAAAAAGGTTCTCCGACAATAATGCTAGAGTTGTAGTTAAGTTTTGAAATCCCTTTTTGCCGATCGGAACGCTAGAGCTATTATAAGCGATCATGGGACCCATTTTTGTAATGATCAGTTTGCTAAAGTAATGTCTAAGTATGGGGTCACTCATCGTCTTGCTACCGCTTATCACCCTCAAACGAGCGGTCAAGTGGAGGTGTCCAATCGTGGTTTGAAACGTATTCTAGAAAGGACGGTTGGAGAAAACCGTGCCTCATGGTCCGACAAACTAGGATGACGCTTTGTGGGCATTCGTACCGCTTTAAGCACCAATTGGTTGTATACCTTCAGTTTGTGTACGGGAAAGTCTTGCCATTTACCTATAGAATTAGAGCATAAAGCATATTGGGCTTTGAAATATGCTAATTTCGATCTTAAAACCGCGGGTGATCACCGGAAGCTTCAACTTAATGAGCTTCGTGATCAAGCTTATGAGAATTCTATGATTTATAAAGAGAGGACAAAGAAGTTTTCTCGACTCAATGGTCAAAAAACGCATTTTTCAATGTTGGTGATCGAGTTTTTACTCTTCAATCACGTTCTTAAGATATTCTCCGGAAGCTTAAAAACTCGTTTGTCAGTGCTTTTTTCCATCACAAAAGTTTTTCCAAACGGAACCATTGAGTAATCTCAACCCGTTGGTCCAAATTTAAGGTGATTGTCATGTGTGAGCATTCTTCGGAGGGAACTTACCACCCAAGGTAGTACCAGGATCTCCACACTTTCTCCAAAGGACGAATGAATTCAGGATAGAGTCACGATATGTGATCGGTTCATAAAATAAAGCGCTTCGTGGGAGGCACCCCATGCTTATCCTTCTATCTTCTTTCTTATTTCTATTGTGATGTGAAGAGGCTTGTACTCTTCCGATTCTTGTTGTTTGTGCTTGTGATTGTTTGCAGGATTTACCAAAATTTTCTGAAGACTCTCGTGTTCGGTGTTTTGTCCTGGTCCACTCGAGCTTTAGCCTTTGCGTGTATTGTTTGGGGAAATCCGATATCTAAGATTATTATTGATAACATTTATCTTCTAGCATACTTGATAAGACGACTAAGATTTTTGTGTGCTTTCCTCTACGCTTGAGTTATGATTCGACTTTTTTGAGCTCTAGTATGGTCGAGGTTTTTAGTCTTAGACTAGGAAAATAATTGAGGACAATATTTATTTTAGTATGGGGCTAGTTTATCTTCGATATAATTTAACTACTTTGCACGTTGCTCTACGTACCCGTTTACCCGCCAAAATTTTAAAAAAGATATGAAAAATTTAATTTTTTAAATAAAATAAGCGTTTTGTCACAATTTTAACTTTCTTGTTGGGTAGAATAAGAGTAAATTTTGACCCGATCGAGCGTGTTGAGCTCTATCTTGTTCCTAAACTTTTAGGCTAAGCGTTCACGGAAATTCACGAAGAACGAAAAATGATAAAGTTAAGTATGAGTAGGATGCTAAGCAAGGATTAGTTGGAATCTTAAGAGTTCATGTATGTAAATTTGTGGTTCTTCTCTCCATAAGGCTTTAAACGGATTAATAATACGTGCTGTTTTTGGAGATTAAACTTAAATCAACAATTTTTATGTAATATATAGCAAAAAATCTTAGTCTTAGTTCAAACTTATACTTGAATTTTTCAAAAAAAAAGTCTTCTATATAGAGTAATAAATTTAATATATATATTATATTATATTTTTATATATATATATTTATTATATATATATATATATATATATATATATATATATATATATATATATATATATATTTATATATATTTAATAAATATAAAAACTGTGGGCGGATAAAGTTTACTACCTCTTGCGGCTCACAACCGGATGGTGGTAGTCTTCTAAAGAGACAGCCTAGTAAGATATGAATCCTGGACTGATAAGAGTTTGCTGCTCTTGCGGCTCAAACCGATGTTGCAGCCTTCTTAAAGGGCTTCGCAACTTATCTTTTACTTTTTCGAGGGTGTTATAATTGCATAATGTTTAATATTAAGTTTGAGTTAATAAATAAATCTATTTTTGTTAAATTCAAATATGCTTTTGAACTTTGACTATTCTATTTTAAAGCTATGTATATACGGAAAACTTTAGAGTATTTGAAACCTAAGGTCCGCGAGTCCCGATACTAGTCTCTATGGGGTGTCAAAAGCCTGGTCACTTAGCCGCCAAGGTTGGATGTGCAAGAGAAATGTCGCTACAGGGGATGATCTCGCCTTCAAATAATTATTCTCGGGGTGGAACGTGAAGCATAGTATTTTGTCAAAATCGTTGATCACGTTCGAAATTCAAAAATAGCACATTCACCTAAGTATAATAATTGTGGAGTGAAAAGTTCACCAAGTTGCAAATATGGTAGTGTTAGCATTTAACTATATTTGCTGGTGATTTCGTTTTAAGCTTGTTTGGAGCAAGTGAAAAGTCGGGGGACGATTGAATTTTATCCTTTTTGGGGCATTCTCGGATCGAAATGCATCTTGTTCTATGATCCCTAACAATTAAGGAAATAACGAAAGTCGAAATATTCTAGGTAAAAAAATGAAAAAGTTTTGAAAATGGGAAGATGGGGTGTTTTAAAGCTTGTGATTTCTTAAACTCTCCTCACTTACGTCTTTGCTACTTTTCAAAGATTTAGTTTGGGGAAGTTTTTGAGGTATTTGGTTTTAGAGCATATAATATTGCGTGAGGACACGCAATCACTTAGTTTGGGGAATTTTGATATGTGAGAAATCACATATCCTTGCTATACAAAAATGGGCATTTAATGATTAAAATATGCAAAAATATGCTTCTATTGGTGTATTTTGTTGTATGTGAATGTGTAGGTACAGATAATGCAAAAATCACAAGAAAACAGTCAAAACCGGACAAACACGGACACGGGAACGGATAGAGTACCAAAGAGCCAGAAGTTTCTAGTAAAAGGTCAATAAAGTCAACTTTTGGTCAACATTGGTCAATCACAAGAAGACAAAACCTTTGAAAATACCCCAAATACCCTTAATGTTAAACCAAATTCACAAAAAGCCCTAAAACCCTAACATCGTTATCTCTTTTATACTTAGGAGATAACGGATGTTAAATCCCTATAAGCCATTAAAACCTTTACCCGAGCCCATATAATCCCTTGGCCCAATTCCATTTCCCGAGCACAAGTCAATCCTTATTCACTTCGGGTAAATAAAGAAGATAAAAAGAAAATTAAAAGGCGGGAAAACCGTTTTACTGTTTATCTTCTTCCCTGATTGCACCTTGTGTAAAATCGAAGGGTAAATCCCAATTGATAGCATGGATGAAAGATTCAAGTACTATGTGCCATCTCAGCAAAGAAAACGTCACCTCAAAGGCTCTCATTGGTCAATCCGGGACAAGGAGGACACGTGGATGCAAGGAAACACACAAGGAAGGGAATTTTTGCACTAGATCCCTTGTAAAAGAAGCACAAGTACTCTGACACACGGATTGCCACGCTGGCAATCCGTGTGCTCACTTATTTGATCCAAGGGCTACAAGATAGGATCCAATGATTGCAATTTAATGAAGGGACAAGATCAGTTTGAAGGGGAGCGTGTATTCAGACTAGAAAAGCTTCTTTTTTTTTTTTTTTTTTTTTTTTTTTTTTTTTTTTTTTTTTTTTTTTTTTTTTTTTTTTTTTTTTTTTTTCTTTTTTTTTTTTTTTTTTTTTTTTTTTCTTTTTTTTTTTTTTTTTTTTTTTTTTTTTTATTTTTTTTTTTTTTTTTTTTCTTTTTTTTTTTTTTTTTTTTTTTTTTTTTTTTTTTATTTTTTTTTTTTTTTTTTTTTTTTTTATTTTTTTTTTTTTTTTTTTTTTTTTTTTTTTTTTTTTTTTTTTTTTTTTTTTTTTTTTTTTTTTTTTTTTTTTTTTTTTTTTTTTTTTTTTTTTTTTTTGTTTTCTTTTTTTTTTTTTTTTTTTTTTTTTTTTTTTTTTTTATTTTTATTCACAGGTATAAATACAAGACCTTCTGTAACATCCGGGAATTTTCGAAATTTTAAAGGACTATTTTAATCTTTGACTTTTTGAGTTTGACTTGACCTTTTTGACTTTTGGTTGTTCATTATCACATAAAAGCAAATTACCGCGTGACAGGTAATATTTTCGGAACATTTTTAATAATTAATCTATATTTAGTATAACATCTCTCAAGGGAAGTATTTTTAACTTATTTGTTCGAAACAGAAAATAGGACTTATACTATTAATTCCATAGTTGATTTTATCAAAAACAAACCACTAAATCACGTTTTCACGAATCGGACCCTAAGCATTTTGATGTAAAACGATATTTCAAGACAACCTTTTTAGTTTTTGACGAGACCGAAAACAGAGGTGACTGAAATGCCCTCCGCAAAATTATAGAAACGAAAAAATAATTAAATTTTATTAATTTACCTTTTTATTATAAAAATTTATAAATTATTCGTCATTTTATTCGAAAACGTTTGTTGATAACGCAAATATATGGGTTAAAAAAATTATTTCTAGTTTTACTTTCGGACGAGATGTAACCGGTTCACCAAATAAATAACGAATATTTTTATAAATGTTATAAAAATATTTACGAAATATTATCAAATAAATACTCATTTTTATCAGAAAAATGATTTGGAAAACAATGACGGAAGTTTCGAGATTTGAATCATCCGTTAATTCGTCCAAACAAGTCCCGAACCAATATTTACCAAAAGTTACACTTTTGGCCCTTGTGAAAATATTACAAGACTAACCCCCATCTATTTGTAACTTGCCACTTTACTTTATAAGTTTTTATATATATATATACAAACTTTACATTTTTTTTCATTTTACTCTTATAAAAACACACATACAACACTCCAAATTCTCTCCCTCTCTCCCAAAACTCCGGCCACCGGAAAAGTTTTTCGGCGACCATCTCCGGCCACCACCCAACTGCCACCACCTCCGGTCATCTTCTCCGGCCACCACCACGTTGCCGCCGCTGGAAAACTTTTCCGGCATACTTTTCCGGCGAAATCTAAAATTACTCCTCATCGCCGGATCTATCCAATCCTCAACACCACTCGCAGCCACGCGCTGCCATCACCACCACGGCACAGCCGCTGCTACGAACCACCTTACGGTGCGTTTCATTTTAAAAACCACGCTAAGGGGTGCGTTGGTTTTGCGGGTTAGACCTAGGGAGGGGTGCGGGTGGTTGGTGCTTTTCTCTATTTTAGGGTGCGTTTGGCTGTGGTTCGCACCAAATAGCGTGCGTTTGATTTTCGGGTTAACCATAAAGGGTGCGTTCGTTTGTGGTTAAACCGAATAGGGTTTAGATCTTCTGTGTTGTTTTGTTGGGTTCGCGGGTCAGTCACCCACGTAGGGTGCGTTCGGTTGTAAAATAAGCACCGGAGGGTGCGTTGGGTTGGGTAGCAGCCACCCAACGAGGGTGTGTTTGGGTTCGACATAGATTAGGGCGCGTTTGTTGTATGTCAGCAACAAAGGGGGTGCGTTGGGTTTATATCACCAACAAGGTGCGTTTGATGTTGTAAAACCCCACGAGGGGTGTTTGTTTGTTCGGTGACAGAAAGCCGCAAGGGGGGGGTGTTCTGTTTGGGTTAAAATCACCAACAAAGGGTGCGTTTGTTCTTTTTTTTTTTTTTTTTTTTTTTTTTATTTTTTACTTTTTTTTTTTTTTTTTTTTTTTTTTTGTTTGTTCGGGTCAGCCACCATATGGGTGCGTTTGGCAAGCCCACACCACGAGGGTGTGTTTGTTGCGAGTTATTCACCAATGAGGGTCCGTTTGGTTTTGATGATTATACGAGATTAGGGTGCGTTTAGCTGTTAAACAGCCTAATAGGGTGCGTTTGGCTGTTAAAACAGCCCACAAGGGTGCGTTTGGCTTAACCGCCCACCCACAAGGGTGCGTTTGGTTGGCTGTTACCGCACACGGATGCGTTTGGTGTTATTAAAAACCACAAAGGGTGCGTTTGGTTATGCAGAATTGCACAAGGGGTATGTTTGGTTGGGCAGTCGCAGCACAATGGTGCGTTTGGTTTGACAGATTTGCACCAAGGGATGCGTTTGGGTTAACATAAGAACCAAAAGGTGCGGTTCAATTTAGAGAAGACAACAAAGAATATGTTTGGTTTAGCGAAACAACAAAGGATATGTTTGGTTTAGCGAAACAACAAGGGTGCGTTTGGTAAATATAAATCAAATAATAAAAGGCATTAAGATTTTATATATATTAAAATCGGATAAATTGGTGGTAAAATGGTTAAATAAATACGATGCTTATTAGTTTGTGAGATTAGATATAATAACGTGAATATATATATATATATATATATATATATATATATGTTATATCTGAAACAAGCGGGAGTTGAAAAAATGGAAACCCGAATAAATTGCAACATATATTGAATAAGGGAAAACATTAAGCTTTACGAATATGGAATGAAAACAGGAAAGTCATGACGAAATTTATATAAATTTATATGTTTAGAAATGATTTAATAAAGCTTATATTATTTTAGAAACGGATAAAGGAGACCAAATTATATTTTAAAAAGATACATTAACTTGTATTATACAATAACCCGACCAATTAACGAAAACTATACTTTTACATTGAGGCAACTGTTTTAGACACAATCTATCGTAGAAACGAAATATAATTTATAAAATATTATTTTATATTTTATAATGGTTATAAACTGTTGCAAACATCGGTTGTTTAATTAATAACGTTAAGACATGTGTCTACTTTTATTCAAAGTCTTTTTATTAATTAAGTTGGTGTCAAATAAATTCGGTTTAATTATTTACTCACACTTATTATATAATACTTGCAAAGCATTATATACGTCACATTAATTTTTGGATTGTTTGTATCTGTTATATAACTCACGGTATGAGTTATATAAAGGTTTATTTTTCATATGTAATATATACAGAATATATTAATATACTTTGCGTTTGCTTTTCAATTTATTTATTTAACCAACCACCAAAGTATTACAACTTTAAATCTAAATCTTTATCAACATGTCGCGTTGACGTAACCATTCATCGGGAAACCCAAAAACATTATCCTAGGCTAGTGGGACTTAGCCGTTAAGATTAGCTGCAACTTCTTGATCGAGCCGTTTCGTCTTCCGTTCGTGTTGTGCATATTAGATGCCTATCTGTCAATCGTTCTTCATCATCGAGGTGAGTTTATAGCCCCATGTTTTACATGTTATATATATATATTTTTGGGTGAAGAAACATACTTGTTTACAAATGCATTTACATGATTATTTACAAATTGGTTTACATACTCATTTACATAGCTCGCTATGGGATATATTACTTGACTTTATTTTTGGTCACGAATGCATATTTAACTTTTGAAAAAGGATTACAGATTAACTTAAGCGGATTGAACTGATGACAAAAATGATACTGCCCGGGTGTTCTTAGAGGGGACACCGGTAACGGGAGCACTTATTTTTTACTTTACTGCTCGGGTGTTCTTGGAGGGGACACCGGTAACGGGAGTATATATTCTTTAAATCACTGCTCGGGTGTCCTTGGAGGGGACACCTGTGATGGGTATATATAAGTCTACGTCACAGCGTCATGAACTGTAAATCACTTGGAGGGTGAGCGCGAATGTTATGAAATAGATCTATTCGGTGTGCATCCCCGTCGGGTGATTAGATAACTCTGGTGCTAACGAACGTTTAATAGCATGTTGTCTACGCGAATGCTATAAAAATAGATTATTCGGATTGACAATCCCGTGCGGGTGATTAGCTATCTATGGCAAACGAATGTTATAACATGTCGGATTTCGATGGGTTGGCCTACAGGGCCCACAATATTATATGAATCTAACTGTTTTATTAGGGCACCAGTTTTTCATGAATTTAGAGTAATTGTTCATCATTGTTTTATACTCACATGGATATTAACTGTACCTTGATAAAGTGGCAATACAAACTTGAAATATTTTAGGTGACATTAAATTGGTCTGCATTCTTTATAATCTTTGGATAAGGTTTGGTACTTTTGATGACATAAAATGTGTTGTACATTCTTTATAAATCTTTGGGATTTTTACATGGTACTGTGATGACACAGTGGACAAATACATTCATTTGAAACTTACATTCATATTTAAACTAACCTATGAACTCACCAACTTTATGTTGACAACTTTTAAGCATGTTTTTCTTTGGTGATATAGATACTTGGCTTACTTGGAAGTTGCATTGAGGTCTAATACATTCAAGTTTTCATGGTGAATGCAATTATGGACAAATGTTATTTTCTCCAATTTCAAGGAATTCAATTGAGATTATTTTTAAACGATACATTTAGAGGTTGTTCTCTTGTATCTAGCGCTATGTATTATGAAGTAACTCCCCTGGACACAATTCCGCTGCGACATGTTTTTGGGGGTGTTACACCTTATCACTCACAGGAAGCAGAGTTTTTTTTTTAGCTTAGTAGTAGAGTTTTAGCTTATTTTAAATCGTGTTTTAGCTTAATTGTTTTTATTCTCTTGTAATCTCTTTTTCATATCCTTGTAATCATTTGTAAGTTTAATAAAATTCATTTTACAGCTTTTATATTTTATCTTAATTTTCATTATAAGCTCTCATGTCTCAATAAGCTTTTACTGTTTAATAAGCTCGAATTCTACTCAAATAAACTCATAAAAGCTCTTATAAGTTTGTTCAACCCCTGGAATTGGATGGCTGCTAGTTGAACAAGCTTGGTTTAGTACTTGATGGTCAAGTGTTAGGATACATTAGTTAATAAGTTTTAGACAGCTTATTGAGTTTAAGCTAAAAAGCTTAAGCTTATTTCTAAGCTCTATTGAGAGCATTTAGATCTCTGTTTGAGCTGAGAACCAAAGGTTCATTTCACATTTTAATTCTAAAAAGCTTAATATGCTGATTTACTTATTCTACTACTTATTTTAGTGAAATAGCTTAACTGTGCTTGTTTGTGCTTGTTTAGCTATAAATTAGCGTAGTTAATTCATATTAGTTGCTATAATCTGTTTCTATCTTGTAAGAGTTAAAAGTCAACAGTAGGAAAAATCCAAAAATATATTCATTTTAAGTTCAGCTTATTTCTTCTGTTTCAGTGCTTAATATCTGTTGTTTTTAGCTTAATTGCTCTTAGTTAGCATAGTTATCAATCTATTTCAGCTTATTTCAGTCTTTAATAGCTTAAAAATGTCAAGTTAGTTTCTAAGGGAGTGTTTGGCACAAGCAGTTCCAACATAAGTTAGAACTGTTTAGCTGCCTTGTGCTTTTTAGTCAGCTTTTGTAGTTCATAATAAGTCTTTTAAATAGTTTTAAGTAGGATTAGGACGCATATTTTTTTTTTAAGTTTACTCTAAAGTATTTGTGTTCATCAGTGGGATACATCATGTAGTAAAAAAGCTATTGGATAGATTTTAAAATTTGGTTTAGGTGCTCTTTAGAGTTCATTTTAACTTTCATTTGATCTGATAATGCGTGGGTAAAAGTAGATTTTAGCTTTTAACTTTTAAAACATAAGTAGTTTGTAGGTCATAGATCATTTGTCTCAGTTTGTTTTCTCAAAATTTGCTTAATTTGATATCTATTTTTAAGCTAGAAATCAGCAAGTTTTCTTTTGAAAAACCAAATATGTACTCAGAACATGCTGAGTACATAAGCAGTTTTTACTTAGCTTTTTAATTGGTCATTTGAGTTTCAAAATAATTTTAAAAAGCTGTTCAAAGTAGCTTTTTGGTCAGGTTTTAAGGTGGTATAGCTTAATAAGCCATAAGGATCTTATAGCTTATTGAAAAATAAGCTCAAAGATACCCTTAGGGCCTGTTTGGTTCTCAGTTTTCATTAAGTGCTATTTAGCTTATTTGTGCTTATCTGCTTATTTTCCTAGCTTATTTAGGTCTAATATAGCTTATTAGGTTAGTGTAAGTCTATTTTAGCTTATTTCCTTAGGTTTAGAACTTATTTTTAGCTTATTTGTATATTAGCTTAAAATCCTTAAGTTTTTAAGCCTTTTAGTACTTCTGTCGTTTTTAGCTTTTTCAGCTTAATGTCCTTGCTTATTTTTGTTTGTATTTGCTTATAAGGTTTAGTATTAAGCTTGTCTTAGCTTATTAGCCCTTTTCATTTGCTTTTTAGTGCTTAAATTTCCCAAATAGTTAGCATTATAAGCCTTTAAGAGTAAAAAGCTTTTCTGTCTAATTTAGCTTATTTTTAAGTGTTTTCAAAAGTTGTAAAAAAATGGCAAAAATTAAAACACTTAGGATAGTGGGAAGCCCCGGGTGAGCAAGACTCGAACACGGGACCTCTACCACCCTCACCAAGCGTTTTAACCCACACACACTTAACCATTGTGCTACAATAGCTCATCCGGTATATCTTTGCACAATCTATTATTTATACACGTTTTAGGCTTAATATAATAAGTTGTTTTAGTTTATTTCACAGCTTATTCGATAAGCTGTGTTTCCAAGCTTATTTTTCCTAGATTCCTCATTGTTCAAGCTATTTTTCCTAATTTTTTCAGGATTTTTATAAATAGTTTAGTATTTTAAACATTTAATTTTGTTAAAATCATTTTAAATTCATAAAAAATTATAAAAATGTCAAAAAAATATAATTCTTTTTTAGAAAATTTTCTTTTAACATTTAAGACCTAGAAAAAATAGGTTTGCTATCGTAGGATTAAAATTGCAAAATTTTGATTTTTAAAGAACGAGATTGAATTTCGTTCACGTTTTTAGTGTTTTCAAGCCCATATCACCTTCGTTTTTGGTCTAGTTTTCTTTGTTTTAGCTTTTTAGTCAATTAAGTCTTACAAAAACTAAAAATATTATTTTAGGCTCAATTTTGATAAATTAGGGTTTTTAGGTCCCATTTAGGATTCCCGTTTTACATATTTAGTTAAAGTTTACTTTCCCGTTATTAAAGTTATGTTTAATTGTCCCTTAATTTGCTCACTTTTAGGATTTTAGAAAACAAATCATCTTTGAACCAATTCAAATCATTGTCCAAATAACAAACGTGGTCTCAATTTCAAAAATCTTTGGGAAAACGACCTAGTAATCACTTACCGGTTAAAATGTGTAGTATTTTTGTAAGATTTTTCCTACTACCTTTGTCCTCAAGGGTAGTTTTGGAATTTTCTATACTTTGGATATTATTACGTATATAGTTGATACAGTATCAGTTACCTAACTATGGAATTTTTGAAAAGTACGTAGCCTATCCGTGGACTTAACCCATGTTTGTTTGTATAAATTTTGTGAATGTAGCAAAACTCATAATGAAGAATCACCCACCAATTAAATATTTAATTACAAGAAGTAAGTTTTTAAAAAAATATATTTTTAATACAAACATCCCTCAACAGTCACAAAAAGTAGCCGTTGGCTACTTTTTTCTTCTCATTTCGCTTGGTTGGGTGACCGACTCAACCTTTCAAATATAGGGGGTGGATGCGTTCGGTTTGGAAGACGTAAGGTGGACGAGTTCAATTTGACTCGACCGATCGACCTGACAAGTGACCCTCTCCTGCGAGTGGTCTTATAGTCGACTGTACAAACAATCAATGTTATACCAACCCGCAACGACTCCCATCAATGCCCAAATATAAAAAACCAACACCATCTCCCATAAACTTTATCAAAAAAGGAATTTGATCTTGACATCTTTCGCAAAAAGTTGATAACTGAAAACCCTAAAACTACATTACCATTCACTTAATGGAATCTCCAAGTGTTGAAATCATCTCTGATTGTTTCATTAAACCAATCTCCATATCCGAACACTCCGAAAAACCAATATACTTCTCACCATGGGATCTCTTAATGATCTCAGTAAACTACATTCAAAAGGGTCTTATTTTTCCATTACCAAATGATCAAAATTTCAACATGAACACATTTTTACAAGACCTCAAAGACTCACTCTCCATAACACTTACTCATTTTCGCCCACTATCCGCTCATTTGACCACAGTAAAAAAAGAAAGCCCTCCATCATTAGTTGTTTTTATGAGCCATGAAAATAGCCCTGGTGCTAGGTTTATTCGCAAAGGTGAATGTAACTATAGATGATGTTCTAACACCTAAGGATGTTCCTGTGATTGTGCAATCATTTTTTAACCATGATAAGGCTATAGATTATGATGGTCGTGAAAAGTCCTTGTTGTCGATACAAGTGACTGAATTAAAAGATGGTGTTTTTATTGGTTGTTCGATTAATCATATGGTTGTTGATGGATCTTCGTATTGGCATTTCTTTAACTCTTGGTCTGAAGTTTTCAACTTCAAAGGGCAAAGTGGTAAGTTACTTTTCACATAATGATTTCTTTTTTAGATATTTATCTAGGTTCTTTACATATACAACTAATGCATACAATTAATCTTAACTTTTCTATCATTTATCAACAACCCAACCAATATAACCCAACCAATTTAAAAGAAAATATTCATAGTCAATCTTAATGTGACATGTGTCAGATTGGGTCTATAAATTGAAGGTCACCACATGACCGGGTTGATGCATGTACTTTTCAACTTTTATACAAACATAATATTATATTATGTATTTATTACATTTGTACTCCCAATCGGTTGAGTGAAAGTCACCAATAAACATAGTCTTATAAAACGAATACTACTATTTTGTTTTTTCCAAATTGTCCACTTAATCCGTAACATAGGATATGAAGTTCACGGAATGCACATAGCTAAGTAGCTAAGAGTAAACGGTGTGGTGGCGAAGGGTAGCTCGTCGTTCCTACGTGGCGCTCACCACTCCTTTGCCACCACACCCCTCCCCTCCGCCGTTTTGTTTTTTTCCATATTTCGCCAGTTTTGTGAGCCAGATGAAGACAAAAGCATTAGGCGTTAGAATTGATTTTTCAAAATGTAACCGTTACATTTTTTAATATAAAATGTATATATATTTTTTTAAATTATACCCACTTTTACACTATAAATATTACCTCATTTTATCAAACTTTTACACAAATAATCTTTCAAAACACTTCATCTTAAAACTAATAAACATGAGTGATTCAACTGGTGGTATATGTTCAAAAAAAACTGGTGGTATGTCCGATCTAGATGATATGGATGACATTGAGATGATTATGCAACAACTTCAGTCAGAGCAAAAACAAGAACAAGCAGAAGAAAGTTCACACCGTCGTAACTACATCTACCGTGAACGTGAAGATGCTGAAGAACATTTGATGGCGGAATATTTTGATGCTCACCCAAAATATCCGTTGCATTATTTTCGAAAACGGTATCGTATGAGCCTTCAACTATTTTTAGAAATAGTTACAGGTATTGAAAATTACATTCAAACTGTTCATCCTCTTCCTCCGCATTTTGATTTCTTTAAAGTCCGACCCGATGCTACGGGTCTACCAGGTTTTAGTGTTATTATGAAATGCACGTCCGCCATACGCCAATTGGCATACGGCGTAACACCTAATGCATTAGATGAGTATTTACAAATGGGTGACCATTGCGCACGCGATTGTCTAGATTTTTTACTATGTGCGTTATCCAATTGTTTATGCCCGAGTATTTAAGAAAACCTGACTTAAATGACATTCAAAAGTTATACAACGCACACAACAATATTCATGGGTTTTTGGGAATGCTTGGAAGCATTGATTGTATGCACTAGGATGAAGAAATTGTCCAAAATAATGGCATGGGCAATTTGCTAGAGTTGATAAAAAAATACCCAACTATAATGCTTGAGGCCGTTGCGTCATACGATTTGTGGATTTGGCATGCATTTTTTGGGGTAGCGGGGGCAAATAACGATTTAACCATTTTGAATAATTCTCTGTTATTTGACGACCTTCTTGATGACATCGCCCTCGTAGCTCCATTTGAAGTAAACGGAGTTACATTCGAAAAAGGGTATTATCTGACCGATGACATTTACCCACAATGGTCATCTTTTGTTAAATCATTTCCGGTTGCAAATTCAGAGAAAAATGCATTATTTAAACGGAAAAAAGAAAGTGCTCGAAAAGACATTGAAAGAGCTTTTAGGGTCCTTTAAGGACGTTGGCATATTATATGTCAACCGGCGCTTGCTTGGACAATCAACAAGCTACGCAGAGTCATGTACACTTGCATTATATTGCATAACATGATTTTAAAAGATCAAAAGTATGCTTTATCTGAAATGAACGAAATTTATATTTATCCACAACTAAATATATTAAGGACATGGGTCGGGCGATGCGAACTGCAGCCGAAAAAAGCTAAAGAAGTACGTGATAAACAAACACACGCAACGCTTCAACGAAATATCATTAAGCATGTTTGGCAACAACATCAACAAAATTAGTTTATTTATAATTAGATGTATTTTTTTAATTTTCGCATAGTTTTTAAATTTCGAATGTTTTTTTATTATTGTATTGTATTTTGTATTTTAATTTTAATGAAATGAATTAAGTTTGTGTGAAAAAAATGGAAAAGAAAATAAAATTATGGGTGGTAGGGCCAGAATGAGGAGATAGAGGTATGTTATGAGTGAAGGGATACTTTTAAGTGGGAGTAAGATGCTGACATGGCAGCCTGTAGGACTAAAATGAGGAATTATATATATCCTCACCATACATATCCCTCTAACCCAACCATTTTACACGTGCCCATATTTTTATATAAGTCGCTGAATTGGGTTCACCTTGTCCACTTTTTTTCTATAAGTCGAATAGTGGCGGGTTTAGTGAAGTTTATGAGAAGGAATGGAGATGAATGCGGGGTCTAGGTCACTTGGAAAATTAACCTACTTTTTTTCCACGGTTTAGCTTTAGGTTTAGTGTTTAAGGTTTACGAGTTTGGGGTATTGTGATTAGGGTTTAGAGTTTAATGTTTAGAGTTTAGTGTTTAAGAATTAGGGTTTATGGTTTATGTTGTTATTTGATTGGATTATATAAAATAACAACACTTCATTCAAATTTTGATCATTTTGTTGATGAGAAGGTTGTCACACAACCTTCTCATCAACAAAATGATCAACAATACGCGTCTCAGGGTTATCAACAATACAAGTCTCAACAATATGCTTCTCAGCAACACAATGATCAAAACACTCAGGTTCTAAGTTATTTTAATTTCTTTGGTATGTAACAAATTTGGATTTTTACCTTTTTTTAATTTCTAGTTCATTACTAATAAACGTTTTGCATCTTGTAATAATTTTCTTTATGAATCTTAGTATGTATTTTCACAACAACCCTCTTTATACATTAGACATGACAATTCAAAAATATCTTCAATTTGAAACTCGAATTGATAACTCAACATTTGGTGAAAAATACATCGTAAGTGTGAGTTTTACTATACGATTTTTTTAATCAAATGATTAAATAGGCCGAACAACATCATCTTGAGAACGAGTTTTCTAAAGAAGTTCAACGTCATCTTCAAAGCTGGCAGAGTAGTATGCATTAAAAATGATACCACTCAACATGTTTGATGTATGCTATAACATTGTGTTCTTTATATAATAAAAGTAAACATTAGTTGAATGAATTGTGATTATTTTATATAATTCAATCAAATAACAACATAATCCATAAATCCTAATCCCTAAAGTAAACTCTAAACTCTAAGCACTAAACACTAAAACCCAAAACCTAATCAGTATACCCTAAACCATTAAACCCTAAAAAGGTCAAGTATGGTAGCATGCCAAAGGCATGCCAAATTCACCTTTCAGTGTCACTTCAGAGCCACGTCATCATCTCCACTTTTAACACCCACACACCGAAACACCCCTTCATTAGTAACATGACAAATCCCATGCCATTTCTCTCATTTGGACTCCACTCACTCACCATTTTATTTTATTTTTCATTTTTTCAAACAAACTAAATTTCATTACTTTATATATATTATAATAGGAAACTTAAAAAACAAATGAAACTTAAAAATAACATATGGAAAATAAAAAAAACATACGAAAAAAATTAAGCATATTTTTTCATTATTGCTTCTTTTTTGCGGTTGACGAGGGCGGCTTGGGCTTCCGGCATCCCGTCGGTCTTAATCGTGAGAAAGTCCAATTCTTTACACTCCATTATTGCGAAGTCTTCTTGCTTCCTCACCTCGTACGACGATTGGGCGGCTTCCGGTTTGAGTTTGAGTTCGGCATTGTAAATTCTTCAATAAAGTCTTTTGGATGACTACCCGCGTTGCTCGACCGTCGAATCGATTGAGTTTTTTTTGGGGCAGGTCAAGGTTTGTCGGGGGACGAGGTCGTCTTCTTATGTCCAAAAAGTTAGGTGAGATCACCGAACCGGGATCAATTGGATCCCGAGTCCCATTTAGTTGTTCCTGGCTACAAATGTCACGCGTGTGCTTTTATTAAACTTTTTGTTCCTAGTGGTTTTGTTTTGTTTTGTTTTGTATTTTTTTTGAACATCATTCCTGGTGGTTGACTCTTTAAATGATCTTTAACGAAATTGACCTTCCCGAAATTGGAGCTTTGCATGTTTAAAAAAACAAACAAAAGAATATTCCACCCACCGCTTTTTGCCATTACATTTTAAACGTTTGTAAATAGTGTTGAACTTTTGACAATTACCGTTAAACGTAGCCCACTTACCCGTTATCATATCCTTCATACGATTAATAACACAGGTTTTCTTGTTGAAAGCGTGTGTAACTTGCCACCAAAATGTATCAATGTTGTGGTCGGCTCCAATCGCGTTATTCTCGGAAATTTTGACCCAACATTAGCATAACAATGTTACTCATTCGACTTCCCAACGTCTCAAAATCCGTGACGAATCCGCCACCTCCTCGTACTTGTCGTCATCCAAGTCGATGTTGGGTGTGGTGTTTTTTTTTTTTCGGTCATCTTTTTGTGGTCAAGTTTCCATTGAATGTGTTCTCTTGTAGGATTGTGGTGGTGGTTGTTCTTGAGATCCTTAGGATAGATAATATTGTGGTGGTGGTTGTGATTGTTGGGGATGATAGAATTGCCGTGGTGTATTTCTTTGATATTGGAGATTTTGGAATTCAGTGCTGAGTGATTGGTGTTGATGATACGCAAGTTATGATTGATATATTTTAATCGGTTGATGTCATTATGAATGTTGTAGCACCCATACGAAGAAAAATAAGTTGGAAAACAATTAGAAACCTGTAGGTATAAATTATTAAGACCATTATTTATAAAGGTAAATACCCTAAAACCCATAATCTACAAACAGTGCCTTATGGCCCTAATTATCCACTAATACTCCCCCGCAGTCCGAGCGGCAAAATTGCGAAACCTCGAACTAGAGTTGGATACAAACACACTCAGTTGAAGAACAAAAGTTTTGAAGAAATTCAGAGGTTGTTTGACAAAGAAATGAAGAGGGTGAATTCATTTGTTCCTATAGATTCAGAGGTGGTGGAAAGCAGTAGAAAGAAAACAATTAGTAAGAAAAGAGCAGGTGAAGAACTTGATGAAGAAAGTGTCAAGAGGCAAAAACTAAAGGATGATGCAGAAAAGGCAGAACTTTAACTTTGTTTAGAGATAGTTCCAAAAGATGATGAAGCTATCAATGTTGAATCATTATCTACAAAATATACAATAGTTGACTGGAAGACACATATTCTAACAAAAGACAAGATGTATTATGAGATCATCAGGGCTGATGGAAGTACTAAATTTTACAAGATATTCACTACAATGCTTGATGATTTTGACAGACAAGATGTGTTAGATCTATACAGGCTGGTAAAGGAAAGATTTGAGATAACAAGTCCAGAAGGATATGACAGATTACTTTGGGGAGATCTTATAACTTTATTTGAGCCAAGTGAGGAAGATGAAATCTAGAAAGCTCAACAAGACTACACATTGATAAGCTGGAGGTTATATGATTCATGTGGAGTTCATGTATTATTGATGGATACTAGAATTACTATTCACATGATGGTTGAAAAGAAATATCCTCTTACACCAGAAATGCTTTCAAGAATGTTGAGTAGGAAGCTAGAAGTTGATTGTGAGTGTGAAATGGCTTATGAACTTCTCAGATTTACAAGATCACAGCTTAAGAAGTAGAAGAGTGTTTGAATACATCCTCCTAAGGATTAAGAAGATTTTATTGAAGAAACTTGATGATTAATATGATGAATATCAAGTTTAGGGGAGGATTGTTAGGAATAAAAGGCTTCTTAACTGTTACTACTGCTGGTTCAAGTTACTGCTGCTAGTTATGAAGATTACTACTGCTGGTTATAGTTTCTACTGCTGGTGAAGACTGCAGGAAATACTCTAAGTCATTACTACTGCTAGTTGTAAAGTTACTACTGCTAGTATTAGTTACTACTGCTAGAAGAGTTTCTGCTGTCAGTTATAAGTTAGTACTGTTAGTTATATGTTAGTACTGCTGATGTGATAAGAATGAGATATTTTAGGAAAAGATATGTATGTATAGAAAACACATTGTAAGCCCATTAGGGTTCCTTGGTGTATAAAAGGAGACCTTAGGGCATGTAGGTTAGTATCTCTATATCATCTTCACATACAGTCGTTTATAGCTTCAAGGTTTTGTATAACCCTAATACTATTAAGAGTGTTCGTATTAATATATTAAGGCTAAAAGTTTGGTACAATCTTGTTTGTTACTGTTTTATTGCTTATTCTTCTTAATATCATAGACTAGATTCCGCATAGTCTTTGATATATTCAATCAAAGTTTCTATCATAGTTGTCTTGGATTTATTCAATACAACTAAGCCTTTTACAAGCTAAGCAAGATCTATTCAAGTGGGATCAACAAGTGGTATCAGAGCTTGTTGAGAAACTTTGAATAAGAAGAAACAATCTACACATACCAGATCTATTTGTTTGTGAAAACATGGAGGCAGTATCTTCACCAATGGTTGCTGCTGCAAAACTTCCAGTGCTCAATCCAGGTGAATTTGAGCTTTGGAAAATGAGGATAGAACAGTACTTCCTAATGACAGATTATGCTCTTTGGGAAGTAATAGTAAATGGAGACTCACCTCCACCAAAGAGAACTGTTGATGGTGTTGAGCAAACATATCCTCCTACAACTGCAGAGGAGAAGTTAGCAAGGAAGAATGAGTTAAAGGCAAGAGGTACATTGTTGATGGCTCTTCCAAATGAACATCAACTAAAGTTTAATACCTACAAATGTGCCAAGACTCTGATGGAAGCTATAGAGAAAAGGTTTGGAGGTAATAAGGAGTCAAAGAAAACTCAGAAGACACTTCTAAAGCAACAGTATGAGAATTTCAATGGATCAAGCTCAGAAGGACTTGATCAAACCTATGATAGGCTTCAAAAGCTTATCAGTCAGCTAGAGATTCTGGGTGAAACTATTTCTCAAGAAGATATGAATCTGAAGTTTTTAAGAAGTCTCCCATCAGAATGGAAGACTCATACCTTGATCTGGAGGAACAAACCTGATTTAGACACCTTGAGCATGGATGACCTATACAACAATCTGAAGATTTATGAAACTGAAGTTAAAGGGTCATCAAGCTCAAACCAAAATTCACAAAATGTGGCTTTTGTGTCTTCCAATAACTCTGGCAGTTCCAATCAAGCTTATGGTTCTAACTCTGCCAATACTGATAGTATGAGTGATGTACGAAGCAAATTTTGAGATTTACACACATTCTGTTTATGTGAAATGGACAAGCTTTGATCATTTTGCAAGTTAAGTTGCCAATTACCATAAATAGTTCATCAAGAATCAAAGGATGGTAACAACTTTTTGATTATATTACGATATACTTGGAGAAGGTGTGAATCGACTAAAATTTTTTGCTAAAGAGACTCATGCCCTGTGCTAAAAGAACATTGTTCCAAGATCAGTACTAATGAAGTCTGGTTTAGTATCAGTTAATACTGCCCTAGACAAGTTAATGCAGCTCACGTCAAAACAACATGAAATGCTGGCTCAGAACAAAGGTCAATCTTTCATCAAACAGCACATACAACTGTTAAGAGGACCTATGTCATAAGAACACAGCATTAAAAACAGTAGTTGATCAAAGGGTTAAATACCTGTTAGTGGTAAAAAACAAAAAACAATAAAAAAAATAAGTGCTAGGCCAAAAGCAGTAGTTAATGTTTGTTAAGGAAATAGTTTTTAATGCTGTTAAGTGCCTCAGTTAGATGGGTTTAGAAACACAAAGACTAAAATTTTTAGAGCCATGATTTCTAAACACAACAGTGCATCAATCACCTTAAAAAAGTTTGATTATATTGATGCACAAGGCAAATCTAAGTCAGTGATGGCTTGGGTCACTAAAAGAAACTGATTTTCTTATCTAATGTACAGGGCAATTCACAAATGGATTTACAGGATCAAGGAGTGATTGATAGTGGATGCTCAAGGCACATGACAGGGAACATGTCCTATCTTACAGACTATGAAGAGATAGATGGAGGATATGCTGCTTTTAGAGGGAACCCCAAAGGAGGGAAAATCACTAGAAAAGGTACCACTAAAAACGGTACTCTAGATTTTGAAAATGTGTATTTTGTAAGAGAGTTAAAGTTTAATTAATTCTCTTTTATTGTCCTCAACACAAATGTGTAAAAAAAGAATATGTTCTGTTTTTAATGACACCGATGTATTGTTTAGTGCCCAAACTTTAAGTTAATTGATTGGAAAGTTCAATTGTTTACTTAGAGTTCCTAGAGAAAGAACAACATATGTATACACATGGTTGATTTAAAGACATAGTTCTTAAAGGCGGTTTAACTGATTCCTTTACAACAAGGACAAAATCTGAGGAATCTAAACTTTAGCATAAGAAGGCTAGTTCACTTAAATTTTAAAACCATGAATTAATTGGTTAAGGGAAATCTTGTAAGAGGTTTACCTTCTAAACTTTTTGAAAATAATCAAACCTGTGTTGCTTGTCAAAAAGGAAAGCAACACAGAGCCTCTTGTAAGTCCAAAACAGAGAACTCAATCATTCCTACCTTTACATTTTTGTTGCAATATAGTGACTGCTCTTGGTGAGATCCAACATGTTATAAAAAGTGTATATGAAGCAAATGTAGTGCCTAGTTGTCATAGAAGATTTATAAGTAGGTTTTAGCATGGGTTTTCTTTCTACAACTAAGGATGAGACCTAGCTGGACAATTCTTAAGTCACTTTATAACTGGAATATAAATATCGTAGAGATTCACAAAATTAAGATGAGTATGTGTAATAATGTAACTGAAATAAAAAAAACAAAGAAAAGAATCAGTGTTGGTTAGAGTAGGGTATTGTTTTGAACAATTGGTAGTGTAGCTAAAACTCTCCTCAACGAAAATGGAGTTACTAAGAGGAGAATAGGATACTAATTGAGGGCTGATAGGACTATGTCTAGCTGATTTCTAAGTTGCCAACTACATTTTCGGTAGCTAAAACAGTTTAACACAGGCTAGCTATGTGCCCAAACAAATAGAGTGTTAGTAGTTAAGCCTCATAACAAGACCTCATATGAACTTTTTCATGGTAAAACACCAACTTTATGTTTTATGAGACCATTTGGGTATCCTGTTACCATTCTTAATACCACATAGATCGAGATTAGGCGCGATTTGATGGTAAGGGTTGATGAAGGGTTTCCTTCTTTGTTAGATACACTTTAGAATAGTAAAGCCTTAAAGAGTACTTCCATAGTAGAACAACAGGAAGTGGAAATGAACAACGAGAGTGCTCGATATTAGGTTTTAGTGAGATAGCCACCTAATGTTGAAAGGTAGTAGACTCACTTAGCTATTTGATATGATGCAACTAACAAGAAACAGCGAGTGAGCGAGAGATGAGCAAATTGTTGAAGGTACACAGTCTAATGGTCTTGTAGGTATAAAAGTAAGTGATAATGCATGTCAAGCTAGAAAGGAGACCAAACCTGTCAAAGATTATATTTTGCTACTATTATGGACTGCTAATCCACCATATTCGCAAGATCCAAAGAGTTCTCATGATGAATTGATCCAAACCTTCAAGTGATGATGGAAAGAAGGTTAATGGATCCAAGAAAAGATAGTGGAATGTAATGACCAAGAGAAGGAAGATAATGTTAACAGCACTAACAGTGTTAATGCTTCTAGCACAAATGAAGTTAATGTTGTTGGTGGAAAAACAAGCATTGAACTTCCATTTGATCTAAATATGCCTGCTTTGGAATATGTTATCATATTCTGACAGTTCTCAAGAAATGAATAAGATGATGGTGCATAGGTAGCCATGAAACATTTAGATACAACAATCCAAGTCAGGCCCTAAACTAACTATAAGAATTCAAAAGATCATCGCGAGCGAGAGTGATCAAGTGATTTGGAGATTTTTTAAATGCAACTACACAAACAAGAAAAGATTCGCAAAGAAATTGGAGAAAATGGGTTTGTTAGTACTATCAACAAAGAACAAACCATAAAGACCTTCAAAACTGCTTGTTGCTTACGCCTTTATTATCACCAAAAGCTCGACCCAAGAAAGGTAATTCTTGGGTCAATGGTAGCATTGAAGGAAATCCCAAATGGATAAGGCTATGCAAAAAGAGCGTTGTCTACAAATCAAGTTCAAGAAGTTTGGACTTTATGGATTTAACCAATAGTAAATAGGTCTATAGGCACTCAAATATTGGGTTTCTGGAATAGAAAAGGATAGAAAGGGGAATTATTATAAGAAATAAAAGCAATAATGGTTTGCGTCAAAAGGGATACACAAGAAGAAAGGATTGACTATGATGCAGTCTTATACCCCTGGTTGCAAGGAATTGAAGTCAATTAGCGCTATTTTTACTTATGCTTCATTAAAGATTTTATGGTGTATCAAATGGGATGTACAAAGTGTCTTTTCTCTATCACGAAGATGAAGAAGAGATGTATGTATGTTCAACCAACAGGATTTGAAGATTCCAGTCTTTTCCTAATAGAGTAATAAGATTGAAACAGCACTGTATGGACTAACATCAAGCACCTAGAGCTTCTGGTATTGAAACCTTTTCAACATATTTGTTAGACAATGGGTTTTACAAAGGAGGGAAAATTATAACAAAAAGCCTTATATCATCAAAAGCAACAAGGTGATATTTTGCTGGTCCAAGTTTATGTGGATGATGATCATCCTTTGTTTCGCGACAAAGAAGGAGCTATGCAATGCAATTTAAGAAGTTGATGCAATGAGAACTTTCAGAAGAGTTCTATGGGAGAACTTACAGTTCTTCTTGGAATACAAGTGTAAGTAGAAGAAGGATGATGCATTATTTATTATCAGGATAAATAGTTTGTGTTGCAATTTTAAAGAAAGTTGGCGTTTACAGAAGTCAGAGACTGGCAAGCACACGAATGGAAAACTCAAAAGCCTTTGCTCAAAGATGAAGATTGTGTAATAAGTTGATGTTCATAATGTTATAGTCAATTGATTTGGTTCTTTGATTAATCTTACATCTTCAAGACCTGGCATCATGTTTTGCAGTGTGTGTCATGTGCGTAGATACCCAAGTCAATCCAAATGTTTTTCACATCTTCATGCTGTGAGAAAAAGGATTTTTAAGTACTTAAAAAGGTCGCGCGCCAATAAATAGGCTTTGGTATCCAACGCGATACTCCTTTGATTTGGTATCTACACTGATAGTGATTATGCTGTATGGGAGCAAGCTTGGATAGGAAGTCTACAACATGAGGTTATTAATTCCTTAGATGTAGATTAATATCATGAAGTGTAGGAGAAATAGATTAGTTTTGCAAATTCCATAACATAAGCTAAATATGTGGCTGCTTCAAGTTTTTATGGACAAGTACTTTGGATTCAAAATCAACTAACTTGAATTATGAGTATAAATTTATGCATAAACCAAGATCTTTATTAATATTAACAATACTATTTGCAGAGGAATTAAAAAATCATAGTTTTTCCATTAAAAAACAAAGCATAAGAGATCAGAACATCATTATTATTAGTGATGCAAATGAAAAGAATTAAAGAATTCAAATGGTCAAAATCCGTACTGACAAGAATGTTGCCGATTTGCTTACAAAAGCTTTTGATGGAAGTAGATTTTAATATTTGATTGTTAGTATTGGAATGATGAATCTTTAAAGTCTTTTACATCTTTATGTTTTTGTAGAGTTTTGTATGAATTAATACTGTTATTCATGTCATTAAAAGTTTCTATTGTTAAAGTATAATTAGGTCAGGGCTGGTTATACTTAATACTGCTGTAGTTACTACTGTAGTAGGTTAATACTTAATACTGTTAGGGACGTAAATTACTACTGTGAATAAATTGGTGAAAATTGTTGATGGCTTTATTTTATAGTTTTTGGACTAACATTATTGTAGGAAAACAAAGGAAAGATGTTCGACTTGATGATGAAAAAGCTTTTGGAATGGAAGTGAGAATACCGTAGGTGACCAAAGTTAATGTTGCTAGGCATAACTTACTATTGCTGGTTCTAAGTTAATGCTGCTAGGCATAAAACTTACTACTGCTGGTTCTAAGTTAATGCTGTTGAGGGTATTTTCATAAATACTTTGATTAAGGGTTTCAATCAATCATTTGATCGATTTCAATCTTTCAAATACTATCTAACTACAAACCCTAACTCAATTTTATCATCCATTATCAATACCCAACACAAATGGTGAATCTAAAGTTTGAAGATACTTACAATATGGTCGCATTTTTGTCTAAACCTGAAGAAAGTGATGGGACTGAACAAATAGTAGATTTTCTGAATGCACACCCCACAAAGTATGCTTTAACCGTCAATCCCACTATATATACTTCGTGTATCGAACAGTTCTGGTCTACTGTCAAGGCCAAAACTATTAATGGGGAAGTTCAGTTACATGCCCTAGTTGATGGTAAGAAGATAATTGTCACAGAATCAACTGTTAGAAGAGATCTTCAACTAGAAGATGCTGAAGGTATTGATTGTTTACCAAACTCTACCATTTTTGAAGAACTTACAAGGATGAGGTATGAGAAGATTTCATAAAAGCTTACTTTCTATAAGGCATTCTTTTCCCTACTATGGAAATTTCTGATTCATACTATTTTACAATGTCTAAGTTCAAAGACTACTGCATGGAATGAGTTTAGTAGCACTATGACATCTGCAATTATCTGCTTAGCTACAAATCAGAAATTTAACTTTTCAAAATACATTTTTGAAAGTATGGTTAGAAACTTGGATAATTTGTCTGGGAAATTTTTGATGTATCCAAGGTTTGTATAAGTGTTTTTGAATAAACAATTTGATGGGTTCCCAAGTCATAAGAGAATTTATATTGCACCCTCTCACACTAAGAAGATCTTTGGAAATATAAGAAGTATGGGAAAAGATTTTTCTAGAAAAGTGACAGATTTGTTTCCAACTATGTTGGTTCAAAACCAAATGGGTGAAGGTTCAGTAATGCCAATTGATCCTCAACACACACCCACTTTTATTCAACCATCTCCTCCACCTCAAAAGACTCAAAACCTATGAATCCTAAGAGAAAGGACACTCAGGTACCTTAACCTAGTGGTCCTATAGACATTGTTGCAGATGAGGTTGTCCATAAGGAGTTGGGTGACAGATTGGTGAGGGCTCCCACTACTGCTTCTAGCTTAGAAGCAAAGCAGGACAGTGGTAACATAACTAAAACCTGATCCAAGGAAACACCTTATGAAGCTGGTTCCTAAGGAACTACTTCAGGTGGTGGTCCAGGTGCCAAGAAATCATGGGGGATACTATTGCTCAAACTAGGTTTGAGAATGTATCTAAACTTTCCAATGATTCACTGCTCGTAAGAGGTAACACACTTCGAAGTGATGAGGATAGTCTTAAAATAAAGGAATTGATCGAATTATATACTAATTTACAAATAAGAGTTCTTGATTTGGAGAAGACAAAGACCACTCAACAGATTGAGATTAATAGCGTGAAAAGGAGGGTCAAGAAGGTTGAGAAGAAAAGAAGTTCAAGATCTCATAAGCTAAAAAGATTATACAAAGTTGGTTTGACTACTAGGGTAGAATCCTCTAGAGATGAAGAAGATTTGGGTGAGGATGCATCCAAACAGGGGAAGAGGATTAATGCTATTGATGCAGATGAAGACATTACCCTGGTTAATGTTCAAGATGATGCTGATAATGAGATGTTTGATGTGCATGCTTTAAATGATGAGGAGTGTTTGTTGCAGAACAAGAAGTTGCTAATGAAAAAGATGATGATGGTGAAATTACTTTGGCTCAAGCACTTATAGAAATAAAGAGTACAAACCTTACGGTTGTGAAAAAGGGGTTATTATACAATAGCAGTGAATCTACAACAACAAATCTATCACAACTACTTCACAACCAACACAGGACAACCGATAACAGGAATTATGATATAAGAACCTGTGAAGCCTAGTGAAAAGAAACATCAAATCCAGTTTTGATAGAAGAAGTTCTTAAAGTAACAAGCTTAACATTTGATGAAGAAGAAAGACTTGCAAGAGAGAAAGCTGCAAATGAAAAAGAAGCCAATGTTGCCTGGACTGAAGAATGGGATGATATTCAGGCTGATCATGAATTGGCTCAAAGACTGCAAGCAGAGGAGCAAGAAGAGTTGTCTATTAAAGAAAAGACAAAATTAATTCAAGAACTTTTAGAGAAAAGAAGAAAGCACTTTACTACTAAAAGTATAGAAGAGAAGAGGAACAAACCACCAACCCAAGCTCAACAAAGAAAAATCATGTGTACTTACCTGAAGAATATGGAAGGAAAGAAGCTTAAAGACTTGAAGAACAAATCTTTTTATTCTATTCAGAAGATGTTTGACAAATCATTTAAGAGGGTGAATACATTTGTTGACATCAGAACAGATTTGGTGGAAGGTAGTTCAAAGAGAGCAGGAGAAGAGTTGGAACAAGAGAGTACTAAGAAGTAGAAGGTGGATGAGGATAAAGACACATCAGAGCTTCAAAGTCTAATGGAAGTCATTCAAGATAAAGAAGAAGTTGCAATTGATGCTGTACCTTAGCTATTTAGTCTCCAAGTATTGTTGGCTGGAAGATTCACAAAGTAGGAAAGAAAAGCTATTATCAAATAATGAGAGCTGATGGAAAGTCTTAAATGTACAGAATCTTTAGTCATATGCTTAAAAGTTTTAGCATGGAAGATTTGGAAGATTTGTACAAATTGGTAAAAGCTAAATATGTGTCAACAAGACCAGTGGAAGACTTGTATTTGTTGTTATGGGAGATTTGAAGACAATGTTTGATCCACATGTTGAAGATACAGTATGGAGAAATCAACAAGACTACAAAGTATTAGAATGGAAGCTATTTGACTCTTGTGGAGTATATTCCTTGAGGATGCAACATGTGTACATTTACATGCTGGTAGAAAAGAGATATCACCTTACACCATCCACAATTATAGATATGCCGAACAAGAAGCTTTAGGTTGATTATTTCAGTAAAATAGCATATCAGCTTCTTAAACTTCTCATAAAATAGCTTAAGAATTAATGAAGTGTTTGAAAGCATCCTCCTGGTGATTATGGAGCTTTCTTAAATGAAGAAACAGATGTTTGAAGAAGAATATCAAGTTAAGGGAGAGGAATTTGTTGGGATCAAAAGAGCCTTCTAAATGCTGCTAAGTATTACTCTGCTCATATCATAGTTAATGTTGCTCAGTTGTATTAAGTACTACTCAGAACCACTCAGAGAAAAATGCTAAGTGGGTTTACTACTGCAATTACAGCGTTTAGTATACTCAGCTAGTGTAAAGTTACTACTCTGCTAGTGCATATTAGTACTTGCTTAGAGACTTAAAGAAAAACTGATAAGTTATTACTAGCTAGTACAAAAGTTACTACTATTAGTACAAAGTAAGTGCTCTGAAGAGTTTAATGCTGGCATTAGTAAAAGAAGTTAGTCACTAGCTGAGTTATTATGAACTGTGCCTTCATGTGAATTTAATATGAGTTATTTGTGTAAAAGGATATGTATAACTTATTGTTTAAAAGATTTTGAATATTCTTAGGAAATTATTGTAAGCCGGTTAAGGACTCCTTGGTGTATAAGAAGGAGGTCCTGATTGCAATAGAGATTAACGTAACCAAAACCATTGAGTCAAAAGACATAGAATTGATCATAGCTTCAAGGTCTATAAACCCTAATACTTTTGAGAGCGTAATATCGTATTATTATAATAATGGAGCTTCTTTTATTTGTTGAATTATATGTTTTCATATAATTACTGTTCATAGCTAATTATCTTAAATTAAAGATAGATCCGAATAATCTTTAATACATTCACACAAAGTTTCTACTATAGTTGTGTTAGATTTATCTAATATAACTAATCCTTATACAAGCTTAAGGAATTCAATCTATTTAAGTGGGACCAACAAGGGTTAAACAGATGTGATCACAATAATGTACTAAAAATAAGTACATACAAGGAGGGCTAAGGCGATTTGGTTATAACATTTAAGTGGGGTATAAAGAATGCTCTTCAATAATAATCCGGAATCCACTGGAAAATCACGAGAACTGCGAAAACAATAGGCTTAAAGGGGTGTAGTAGGGGTATCTTGCACTAAAAATGAGTGCATTGTAAGGGTGTGGGGTAGTTATATGACCAATGAGATCATCATAACTATAACAAATGCATGTTAAAAACAAGATACATCCTAATGCCTCTTATCACTTAATAAATCCTAATCACACGAATGTGATCTCACTAGCGGTCTCGAAATGAATCACCAAAATAAGTTCGAGAATATGTTATACTAAAATCTATTACACTACCGGTACACTCAAGCATTTAAAATAAATGTTATATAAGGCGCTTCTTACAATTAGGGGGGGGGGGTAAATTTTTAAGTGGTAAGGTTTTTATGCTAGTCATACAAGTCTTATCCATGAGACGCTCTTAAAACTACAGTGTCAATGGTAAGTTCTACATTTTTTTTGAA
Organism: Tanacetum coccineum; assembly: GCA_026074375.1. Lineage (NCBI taxonomy): Eukaryota > Viridiplantae > Streptophyta > Magnoliopsida > Asterales > Asteraceae > Tanacetum > Tanacetum coccineum. The sequence continues at coordinate 2,552 of BQNB010021816.1, read as the reverse complement.
TTTGGGCCAAAATAACCGTCCTAATATATGTTTCAGTATATTACACATGATTTTAAGGACAAAGAAAATACAAATGAATAAGTAGTTTCTAAGGCTTTCATTACCATTCCTACACTTAAAGTGAACATTGTCCCAATGTTCTAAAAGCACCTGTAAAACGAGAAAGGAAAAGTAAATGAAAGGGAAAAGAAACTGATACTCCTATGGTTTGCTCGGTATGGAAGAAGAAACATGATAAACCAGCTAAATCCTCATCCAAGAATAGTCCAAGTGGAATTACTAAGAGCTCCCAGACTCTCCTCATCCAATATAACCTGAAAATCTAAGACAAAAAAACGATACCCACATAAAATTAGTGAGAGATAATATACAACTTGCTAAATTAACGAAAAATAAATCCTATGTTGATCCCAATATAATGGATCTTTCTTAGCTTGTATAAGCTTAAGTTGTATTGAATAAATCCAAAACAACTATGACAGAAACTTTGATTATGAATATCAAAGACTATGCGGAATCTAGTCAATGATACTAAGAAGAATTTCAATGAAACAGTAATAAACAATATCAATAACAAACAGTTTACTAAACTTTCAGCCTCAATATAAAACGAACACTCTTAATAGTGTTAGGGTTTACAAAACCTTGAAGCTACGAATAACACTTTTCTAGATATCTGAATTATATATTCATTATGCCTTAGGACCGCCTTTTATACACTAAGGAGTTCTACAAGGCTTACAATACTTTCCTAAGTTATCATGATCTTCTAAACAAATAACTTATACGAATCTTTTACAAAAATATCTCATACTTATCCCGTAAGTAGTCTTGATAAACAATCTTCATCTTTATCTTTTCTCTTATCTTTATCCTTCTGACAGTATAAACTCTTTTAGCAGTTATAATCTTTTAGCAGTTGTAACCATCAGCATTAACTTTTATACCAGCAACACTAACTGTTTACAAGCAGTAGTAACTACTTAGAATATTTTCTTCATTCTTCATCAGCAGTACTAAATTACACTGGCAATACTAACTTTATGCTAACAGTTGTAACTTTACTCAAGCAGTACTAACATATACTAGCAGTACTAAGTTACACTAAAAGTAGTAACTTTTATACTAGCAGTATTAACTACTTAGTAGTATTTCTTCTAAGTCTCTGAGCATTCTTAACTTCCATTAGCAGTAGTAATATATACTAGCAGTAGTAACTTCCAAACAGCTTCAAAAAGTCTTTTAATCCCAACATCCTACGAAAGAAAATAAAGATAGGATAATTGTGCTAATGTTAGAGTGACTTTCTGCAAAAAATCTGGAAAATTATACAAAATTGAATTTTTAAAATTCAAAAAAATGCAGTTTTGTCTTTTTGCAGTATGACGCCGTCAGATTGTATTTGACAATTTGCCTTTTCATTTTTTGGAAAAATACCCTATTAATTATTTCTGGAAAAATTAATGGATAAGCCACGAAAATGGTTAGCATAAGTATATGAATCAAACAAAACAAAACATAAAATGTAAATTTATCTAAATTATATATTTTACATGTTCGATAAAATGTGATTCTTTATTCACCTGATAATTCAATCCCTTCACTTGTTTTATACAAAATACCTTTGTATGTAATTAAGACAAAGTTAAATAACAAAACAAAGCATGATCACATATCATTCAATCTTATAAAGAGAAATAAAAGATACAAACACATAACACTCCTAAAATGCGTAAAAATAAAGATGGGTTGCCTCCCACAAGCGCTTTTCTTTATTTACAAGTCTTGTAGCTAAACTCAAAGTCGCACTTCCTTAAGTGACTCCGTCATCTGTCAAACTACCACTATTCTCTTTCTCCAACTGATGCTCATAAATGAAGAAGTTATCTCCTACAAGGTTCTTATCATTAAACACTTTACTTTTGCATTTTCCAAACTCTATCTCATATTCTTTGCACTTTTCTATCCTCTCTTCCCATTCCAAAATCCTTCTATTAACATGATTAGTGAGGATCATAGGGTTTAGACCATTTCTTTTCATTTTCCCAACTTTCCTAGGAAACCTTAAGGTTTTTATGAACCCAACCTTAAATTTTCCTACTCTAAGTGTGATTGACGCGTCACTACATCTAATATCCGCCCTATACATAGTTAGAAATGGTGTCCTGAAGATGAGAGGCATGTATTTGTTTTCTTTTATATGTAACACCCCCAAAATGGGTCGCAACAAAATATGGGTCTGAGTGTGTTACTTCATAGATCAATAGCACAAGATATGAGAACTACCTCTATATGAGTCATTTAAAAATGATACATTGGATTAAGTAAACTTGTTTGTTACAAAAGCCCAAAGCTTAAATTGTTCATCCATGAAATTATAAAGATTTTAAGACATAACAGATATTCCAAAAAGTAATGCACCCAAGTCTTTATAATAATGACTCCAAAATGGTGACCACCAATGTATCCTTGTGTGTTAGCCTCAAAATAATGAGTCGAACAATGGAAGTTCGTTCATAACTATATTAGGTCTCAGTCATTAAATAATTATA
>BQNB010021815.1:3664-59936 GCA_026074375.1 Tanacetum coccineum | reverse complement strand
CGGTTCTAACTAGATTGTCGCTCGTTCGGTTGTCTAAGACTTGGCTCGTTCGGTTGTCTAAGACTTGACTCGTTCGGTTCCAACAAGAAAGCAACTAGTTCGGTTCAAAAGGAACTTCACTAATTCGGCTCTTGAATAATTTTGCTCATTCAGTCCAATAAGGTTTTTGCTAGTTCGGTCCTTGAAGTTTAAACTGGTTCGGTCCAAACTAAATCACACTCGATCGGTTTAAAAGGTGTGTAGCTCGTTCGATCCTCTTGTTCGATTGACTTGTTCGATCCTCTCGTTCGATTGACTTGTTCGATCCTCTCGTTCGATTGACTTGTTCGATCCTCTCGTTCGGTGGGCACAAAACACGAATCCAAAGACCTTTTTCTTGCTAGAAAACACCACAAACAACCTTTAAATCTCCAAAACAAGTAATGAGGACACGATCCAAGACCACGAATTCGATCAAAGACGCTTGTTTTCGAAGAGTGTTTCGAACCAAAAGAAAGGAAAAAAAATCGAGACCCCCTTTTTTTTTCTTTTTTTTTTTCGAACCAAAAAGGATGAACAAAAAAAATCATGAGATCGTTGATTTCTAACAAGATAGTTTGATTGATATTAGATTAAACATAAACCATCTTTGAATCAAGAATAAAAAAAACAAACAAATAATCAAAACAAAGAAATCAAAACCCTCTCTTTTTTTTCGAAATCAAAAATAAGTACTTGTACAAGTTTGGATTTCCCGAGGCACTTCATATCTTTCGGGATATTTTTCAAAACATCATCAGAGCATTCTGATTTAAACTTTCGTGTGTGCCCCAAATAAATTTCACAAGCACATCGAATGTTTTTTCAAAATCATTTTTGCCACAGGCCTTCTACGGTACTTAATTGTATTAAGAAGTAAAACGCTAAAAAAGGAATTCAAAACTAGGTGTATTTATACTAAAAAGGATTAGCCTAGGAGGCCTTTGTGGGCTTTTTGCATCTTGGCCCATTTACATTATTACACGCTTAAACGAGCTAGACTTTTGTCTTGTATCTTCGAGTGACCGAAGTATATGCATGATCCTTTGGTATGGAGGCTTTATGATACATGTGGTGTTCACCGTGAATCTTCAATAAGAGGACATGATATCTTCATGTTGGTTGAGAAAGAATATCCTTTAACCAGAGGAACACTTGGATTAATGATGGTGGCTAGACTATTAGTAGAAGCAGATAGTGAGATGTCTAGAGAACCTTTAAGAAAGATCTTCTATCAAGCAAATAGACCAAGGCAGTAAGGTGTTTGGATACATCCTCCTAGTGTTGAAGATGCTAATAATGAAGAAACTTGATGATTAACAAAATGAATATCAAGTTTAGGGGAGGATTGTTGGGAATAAAGGCTTCTTAAGTTTCTACTGCTGGTTAAAGAAGCTACTGTTGGTGAAGATTAGAGAAAATAGTCTAAGTCATTAGTACTATTAGTTTAATAGTTAGTGCTGCCAGTACAAAGTGTTAGTACTGTCAGTTTATTAGTACTGTTAGTTATAATAGTTAGTACTGTTAGTTATATAGTTAGTACTGCTAAAGTGATATGCATGAGATATATTAGGAATAGATATGCATTGATCACTTGACGCGTTTTGTAAGCCCATTAGGGTTTCTTGGTGTATAAAAGAAACCCTAAGGCATAGTTAGTAAAATAGATCTAGAAATCATTTTCTCATAGTTAGTATTCATAGTTTCAAGGTTATTCTGTAACGTTGATTGTGTTCAATATATTGAAAGTTTAGCAAGATCTTGTTTTACTGTTTCATTGTTCTTCTTAGTATTACGAACTAGTTTCCGCATAGTTTGTAGTATTCACAATCTTAGTTTCTATTATAGTTGTCTTGGATCTATCCAACACAACTAAGCTTTAACAAGCTAAGTAAGATCTGTTCAAAAGGGATCAACAAGGACGTTGTAAATAGTCGTGTCTTTATCATGGTAACGGTCAGGAAAAAGTGTCTAGCAACTTGTATTTTAGACTCAATCTATTTTTTTCATAATTTTTATTTAACAACAATTTACTTTTCTTTCCTAATGACTAACCGCTAGTTTTACGCGAATGAGGAAGTGTACGAGCGTGCATGTCTATTCCGTCGTTACCGCCATGTATGCATATCTCAGCTACCTCGTTGGTTTACGACTTTTGGTGAAAGTTAAAAGGTCCCTACCCTATGTCATTCTTCATCCTAATCGTTGGTTAAATTTGAATGAGGATGTGATCGAACACACATGTCTATTCCGTCGTTACGGCCATGTATGTGTGCTTCAGCTGCCTTGTTGGAGTGGTACTTCTGGTGAAAGATTGAAGAATGATCAACCCTAAGCCTTATCATAAAAACCCATTTTACCTTTATAAACTTGTCACTCCTTAGCTTTAGCGGTGGACATACAAAACAAGAACAAGATCGAGATTAACAAATATAAACACGACACAAATTCAAAGCTTACAAAAATGTGAATAAGTCCCTGGCAGCGGCGCCAAAAACTTAATGTTTCTCGTAACACGAGTACCCAATTTGATGAATAAAACACACACATGCAAGTATGACCCGTTCGTTTGTAGCAAGATTCTATGGTAAATCACGATCGTTCACGAGGACTATTTATTTTTTAGAATTAAGTTTTGGAATAAGAGTCGTGACAACTATTTTGATTAAAATAAAATCAAGTACAATAAGATGATAAGAATTCAATTAGGGAAACATACACTTGTTTAGATTATTTTGGTTATGAGTTTGCTTATCCAACACATGACAATAGTTCTTAACACTTTGATTAATCCAATTAGACGAGTAATCTAATCTATTGTTTTAAGACATATAATCCTCATCAAGATCATATAGAAGTAAAAAACAAGCATTAAACGCAACCAATTCAATTCAAGACTAATTTTTCTTTAGCAAAATCGATTCACGGTAGTTTGACTATTTTACCAATAACCACACAAAAGTTTCTTGTTTAATCAAACAACTTGAGAAATAGTCAATACAAAAGATAGACAATCATAGACAAAAGGCTATAATTGATTGATAACAATGACCCTTTTGACCTATGACACGATTAACAATCAATCAAGTTTGATAAACAATTGTCACATAAAAGTTAAGCACAATTAGATTTTAGTATTAGCTTGAAATTGATTTAAGAACTAATTGTCATCCACAAGCAAACATCATAACACAAACATCATCTAAACAAGTGCATAAATGAACTAGCCACTCATGGCAAACAAAGTCATAATCTCAGAATTTCTAGTGATAGAAAACATAAATAAGATCCTTACAAAGTAGTAATTAGACTACAAATGATTAGGCAATGATGCCTACACAAGTGATGATTTCCTTGATGATTTGAACCTTTATTTGATGCTTCCTTGATCACCCAATTGATCCTGGATTTCTAGAGATGTTTTATGGCTATTAGATGGCTTGAGAAAGTGTTACTAAGTAGGTTGAGACTTATCAAAAGTTCCTACAAAATTTAGAGTATTTTCTTGGAGAATAGTGGTGAATTATGATGAATAATGGTACCAAGAACTAGCTAAGAGAGTGTTGATATACTTGAGAGGGATGTACTTAGCCATTAAGGATCAATCTTGGCCTCCAAGTGTCATTAAGATCCTGGAAAAAGTGGTTAAGAAGGGCAAATGCTCGGACTCAAGAGTTATGGCACATTTTAGTAAAATTTGATTTTGGGCGGCATTGAATTTAGCCGGCGGCTTGGGATACCCGCGGTATTGGGAGATGCCCGCGACATTGGCCTTTTCCTACACACGCTTTTCTTTTACTTTCTTTTGACTTGATCGCGGTTGATTTAGTTGATGTCGACCATTTATTTTCTCTTAGAAAACACTTTGTACATCATCTTTAAGTCTTCGAAAACAATGATTTATAACTTTAGCTTCTTGATTATGTTCCGTAAGACTCAAACATGGCGGGATATTCTTTACACATGCATATTTCTTCACTTCTCTTTACTTCCTTATCTTTTCTTCATTCTTCCATCTTTGGCTAACTAAGAAATACAAAATACAACTTTGCATAAATATGAGCTAAAAAGCTCGTTAGTTAAACCAAATAGCATGCATAGAATATGGATAACGCTTATAAAAATATACTATATTCAAGCGTTATCAATTGCTATATGATATGATTTTCTGTTTATGTTTTTTGTATGCTATATGTGTTTATTTTCTGTGGTGTGGCTCGTTTATTATTATGTGTAATAATAGGTTATGAGATAATCAATCCTAACAGAAAGATCATTGGAAAAACATGGTTGAAGAATGTTATATGATTAATCTTTACGGTCCCTATGACCCTATGGCTAAAGTGGCTTTTTGGAATAGAGTTTGGGATTTCATGCAAACTTATAGGGGTTAATATGTGTTATGTGGTGGCATGAATGAGGTTCGGAACAAGAATGTCATAGTTCTATCTTCTCCTAAAATGAAGATGATGTATTCAGTTCATTTTTCAACACCGTCGAGTTAATCGACCTACCTATGGGTGGTCGTTCTTTTAGGTGAATGAACAAATCAGGCACTAATCTTAGTAAGCTAGATTTTTTTGACTTATGAAGAAGTTCTCAACTCTTTCCACGACACTTGCGTTACCGCCCTTGATCGCTTATGGTCTGACCATAACCACATTCTTCTCCACTGTAACAAATCTGATTTTGGTCTGGTCCCTTTTAAGCTCTGTCACTATTAGTTTTGTCATGATGGTATTGACGTAGCTATTATGACGAAATAGGCCAACCATTTTCATAACTCTGGAGGCAGAAAATTGTTGTTTTAAGAAAAGTTAAAACAACTGAAACCCAAAGTCAAACAGTGGCACATCCTTTCCAAATGCAATGAAGGTCTTCGTAAACAGGAAATTATGAATGAGTTAAAGAACCTAGAAGAAAATATTGAAGCTGGATCGGCCTCTATTGATGACCGTGAGGCTCGTATCAAGCTCTTTCAAGATATTGGTACCTTAGATAGTTTCGAGGCCATGGACACGATTCAAAAGGCTTAAATCAAATGGGATATCGAAGGCGACGAAAATACTAAATTTTTCCATGGTTTAGTGGATCAAAAACATAAATCCCAATCGATGGTATTATGCACAAGGGTATTTGGATTACAAAACTCATCTAATTAAAGAGGCATTTCTCAATTTTTTTTCAAATAGAAATTTCAAGCAAGCATGTCTTTGGTTGTTTTCCCCCTTTAGCCATCTCATCAGGCTTACTTCCTAGCGACCAGGATCTTTTAGAAGTCCTTGTTTCGTTGGATGAGATCAAGATTACGGTATGGGGTTGTGGTAGTAACAAGGCCCCCGATCCTGATGGTTTTACTTTTGCTTTTGTGAAACGATATTAGGATCTTTCTAAGCTCGATATTAACGAGTTTGTGTCTAATTTTCTGGAAACGAACAGGATGCCTTTGGACTCCAACTCTTCATTCATTACCCTCATTCCAAAGGCTAGTAACCCGATTCAGTTCAAAGACTTATGGCCTATCTCGCTTATTGGTATTCATTAAAAGATCATTCCCAAGATTTTAGCGAATAGGATAGCCAAAGTGATCAACAAAATTGTTAGCCATGAGCAATCCCCTTTTATCTCAGGTCTTTAAATCCTTGATGGTCCGTTAATTCTTATTGCAGTGACTGATTAGTACAAAAAAGGAAGAAAAAGATGTTGCTCTTTAAAGTAGATTTTGAAAAGCATTCAATTCCGTAAGTTAGAAATACTTAGACTTTGTGTTGCATAGTCTTGGTTTTGGTCTCAAATGGCGGTCTTGGATAAAAGCTTGTTTAGAATAATCCAGGACTTCGATTTTGGTTAATGGTACCCCCACCTTCGAATTCTCTGTTAAACGCGGATTAAGAAAACTCTGATATTACTTTAAGTCATCTTTTCTTTGCTGACGATGTCATATTACCACGGAATGGAGCCCTCATGATATGGACAATATAATTCGAGTCCTTCATATCTTTTATCTTGCATATGGCCTTAAAATTAACGTTCACAAGTATAATGTTTATGGCATTGGCGTTTCTACTAAAGACGTGAATCATTTGGCTGCTAATACAAGTTGTAGCGCGGGCTCCTTCCCCTTTGTTTACCTTGGGCTCCCCATTGGTTCGAATATGAACCTTACCGTGAATTGGAAGCTCTTGATTGACAACTTCTACACTAAGCTATCTACATGGAAGGTGAATCTTCTTTCCTACGAAGGTCGCCTCACTCTTATAAAGGTTGTTCTTGGTAGTCTTGGTATCTATTATCTCTCCATTTTTAAAGCTCCTGAATTCGTCTTGAAAATGTTAGAGAGAATTCGTGCATCTTTTTTCTGGTTGGTTCAAAACACACGAAAAAGCTAGCATGGTTGAAATGGCCTAACGTACTCGCTTCTCTAGACAAAGGTTATTTGAATATCGGTAGCTTAAAATCGCTCAACATAGCTTTGCTTCAGAAATGGCGCTAGAGATTATCCTCAACTCCTAACGCTCTTTGGGTTCGTATTATCAAAAAGCTTCATGGGCAAGAAGAAGGCTTCGACCACGAAGGGTCTGAAACAAATGGTGTATGGGCAAAAATCATTGGGTCTTCTAACCACCTTCACTCGAGCGGCATCCTCCCTTCCGACTCCATTCGGTTTAATGTGGGTTGTGGTTCTCTTATTCGTTTATGAAAAGATATTTGGCTTGGAAATTCCCTGTTGTAAATCTGGTACAACAAACTCTTTCGCTTGGAACAAGACAAGAACTGCTTGATTAGAAACAACATATCTAACGGGAAATGGAGTTGGAATTGGTCTAGGAGTGAGCTTGGTGTTCGCAACTCGGCTTACCTCCGAGACATGCTTCTCGAAATCAACCAAGTTGACATTGCTTTTGATGGAGACGTGTGCATTTGGTCTTTAGCTAATGATGATGTTTTTTCAGATGGTTCTACTCGTCGTCTCATTGATGATCGTTTTCTGCCCTCTCTAGACACTCCGTCGATATGGGATAAGACTCTTCCCACTAAGGTAAACATTTTTATACGGTGTTTGAAGTTAAATAGACTCCCACATCGTTTAAACCTTTCGTCTATAGGTATGGAAATCCTGAAGATATCGTGCCCCTCTTGTAATAGAAATGTGGAGTCTAACCATCATATCTTTTTTGAACGCAACGTTGCTAAAGATATATGGAGGACTGTTCTTATGTGGTGTAATAATTCTTTCCCTTTGTTCGTTTTTAATGATCATTGGAGAGATTGGCTTAGCTTGTGGTCCACCTGTAGAGAGAAGGCTCATCGTATGTATATCATCATCGTGCCCTCTTTTTGGTTAATTATTTGGCGGTATCATAATAGTGTCACATTAACTCTCAATCTTTGAGGATTGTGACATCTTTGATTATATTCGTTTATTTTCTTTCTCTTGGCTTAAAAAAAGAGGGCGCAAGATTAGTAGTTGGACTGATTGGTTAAAAATTCCTATGTACTAACTCCTTATTCGTTTTTCTTTTATTAATGAAATGCGGTTTCAAAACAAAAAAAATGTAGATGCATGAGATTATAAGTATGAAAATAAAAGCACGACTTATAAATACGCACCAAACGAATTTAGTTAAAATATAATAGTTGTAGTTATAGCCTGAACTTCGTGCATGTAATATCACATTCGCAAAACATTAAACACGGTCAAATTCACATATGTTTGTACATTAAACTCAAGGATTTAAGTGTAAACTACGTAATATATACATAACTTACAACCAGTATATATGAATGAATATAAGTGGTATCACAATTTTATTTGCAAGGGAAAATTAGATACCGCTAAAAAACTGCAGTAGGAAAGATATTTGGGCAAATTGTGAAAGGGTCAATAAACTCAATACCTTTTTTCAAAAGCGCAATTTACGGTGTTTGAGCTTCTAATCTTGTTACTAAAATAAGTTAACTTTTAATATGGGTTCAAATGATATTTAGGACATGTAAGATAAATTTGCCGTGTATTTATTTTGAAATAAATAATCATTGTAAAAAAAATAACAATATGAAAAAGAAAGATAATCAATAACAGAGATTTATGTTGTCTATATTTTTTATATCTTACGTCACTCTGTTAGTATTATGTTCTTCCGATAATGTTAAATAATGACAATCCCGTAAAAGATATTGTATTATTGATACGGTAATTATGCAGCAATTACATAGAACTACTAGAAACATTAATGAACTAAAACCTCACAACCGGGCTTGGGCTATCTATCATCTAATACTTCTCCGTAATCTGAGCGGCGAAATCACAAAAGCTCAGATTTGATGAGAAAGATAAATAAACATTAAAATATTTGTTGATGAAGACGTTCCACTGCAAGCGAAGACAAATCTTCATCTGTAACGACAAAAGGAAAATAAAACAAAATAAATCGGTAGCAAAACAAAAACAGTAAGCAAATAGTTAATTTTAATGTCGACATTCGACAACAAACGGAGATTAATCGACAGCAAATAGTTCAATGGTTGAAGACATGCGTAAAACAGATGTCATAAGCTCGAATTAAGTCCCTCATGACCCTTTAATCGTGATATTACACGATATCTCTTGGATAGTATTGATAACTAGTCAGTGAAGGCCCCAACTGATCAGTATATGTTAGTATTTCATAACAATGAAGCACTAGAAACTAGCGTTATGCTAGATACAGTAAAAAGAAACACGATCATGTGAGTTTGTCATGTATCATACATTTCAAGTTTCATAATGTTGTTAGGGAACACACTAGAATCCATGCATGGCTTTCTTACCAAACGTATCCAGGACTTTCTCGGGCCTATCTTTTGTGTGGTTCTTACATACAAATGCGAGGTGGTAAAAAACCATAGGTTAGGGGAAGTGAGTAATTTTGGCAATTTTTATCCGACACGAAACCCGATTAACACGAAAATTAAAAGGTTCGGGTTAAGTCTAAACAGATTTCGGGTCGGGTTTGGTTCGACCCATCAAACCTGTTTACTAAACAGGTCAGATTCGTGTTGAGAATGATTAAGTAGGCCGACCCGCCAACCCGTTTAAGATTTTTTTCTTAAATTAAAAATTATTTATATATTATTATACGGCTTAAATGAGTTAAACGGATCGACCTACAAACCCCTTTAACCCGTGTAATGTGCCAACTATTGTATATAAAACGGGTTCAATGAGTCAACCCGGAACCCATTTAACCTATTCAACCCGTGTAACATATTTAACCCTCTAACCCAAGTATATATACGGGTTAAATGGGTCAGGTTCGGGTTATATGTAAACAGGTTAGGGTTGACATAGCTAACCCGATTATTTAGATGAGTCAAGTTCAGGTTGGATTTTCTGACCCGCCAACTTGTCAACCCGAACCCAACCGAATTGTCACCCCTATGGATCAAAATGGAATAGTAAACATATAAATCCCACTTTGAACCAAAATTGGAGTCAAATTACTAAGGGTGTTCAGAAATCGCGTAACCGAGAATTGAAACCGAACCGAATTAAAAAAATCTCAAATAAATTTGTAGCCGAATTAAATTTGTCAAAATCTAATCGAATCAAATTAAATCTTTGATTTTCAGTTTTGATATGATTTTGGCAATTTAAACCGAAAACCGAACCAAAAACCGAATTCATACACACGTATATATATTTTATATATTATAAATATATACAATTACAGGGAATTCTTTGAATATTTTATTGCTAGAAATATTAATAAAAAATTAAGTCGGTTATACCTATTTTATCCGACCCGTCTTCTGTGTGTGTTTTAGGCTCCATTTAGGCTGACCCGACCTGTCTTATGTGTCTTTTTTCTTAGGAAACCATAAACCGTAACTCCGATAAGAAGACACGTATCAGGGATACGTGTTTCCCTTTCTTCAACCACACCACAATAATATCAGACACAATTAAACCATCTCTCTCACCCACTTCTCTCTACCTGAAACCATCCACCGCTTCAACCGAATTAAAAAAATCTCAAATAAATTTGTAGCCGAATTAAATTTGTCAAAATCTAATCGAATCAAATTAAATCTTTGATTTTCAGTTGTATGCTTATCATCTCTTATTGCATATTTTTATATTTAGATTTTTTTTTGGTTTTTGATTTTAGATCATGATTATGGGTTTCAATTCTTTTAAGGTTTTGATTTTGGTTTGTATATTTTCATCAGAAGCTTCGCATTGGAGAGGGAAGATTTCTAGACTACATGGGGTTCATGTGTTGGTAACTATGATGCCAATAAAAAAGGTAACAACTTATTTCACTCATTAGTTATTTATAAAATAAGGTGGTGTTTAGCCGAATTGTATAGGGAGTAGTGTTTTAGTTTGGTTGTATCACAATAAGCATAAGCTGGTCCGGAACTGCCGGCTTATACAAGCTTATATGCATAACCTTTCAAATTATTCAAAAGTAAAATATGATATAAAAGATTATTGAGCTTATGAAATATATGCCGAAACAAATAAGCTCATACCCCTGAAAATAAGCTAAAACAAACACCCCTTAATTTTTTGGTTTTTGCTATTTTCATAAACTGAGAAAAGAGCAAGCTGAAAGAAAAGTGAGTTACGCTGTGGTTATAAGATGTGTATAAGTTGTGTGCAAGTTGTTGTTGCGAGTTGTGTATAGACTGTGGTTATGAGGGCATAAACTGACTTTATGTTTAGTCGAGACACGAATGTCGGTAAAGATTATTCATTTGTTTATTTGTTAAGGAAATGATGATAATTTTTCTGCATTTACATTTTTTCGGAGCATAGTTTACCGATCCCTGTATCTTGGCGGGGAAACCACACCCGGAATGTGGTTGCTGCCATGGCGGGTGTTCAGTGCTGCTTCGATATTCGCAGTCCTGAGCCTCATTTGTCACTATTACAAGCTGGAAATTAACTAGATAGTTTGCCGAGGTCACCAAAAAAACTTGCATTGCCATTTTGTTTTCTACATAAATTCTTTGGACTCGATAGATGCTATATATGTTTGCTGCTATTTCATTATATTGTACCCTGAATACATCGTATTTCTATGCCGGGTGTTTAACGTGTGTGTCAAAAGCTAATATCATCCTTATAGTTTGTAGTCGTAATTTGTTTATATATCAAGGCAATGATGATTATTTTGCTGCATTTATATTCTTTCGGAGCATAGTTTACTGACGCCCGAATCTTGGCGAGGCAGCCACACCCGAAGTGTGGTTGCAGCCATAGCCGGTGTTTGTTTTTGCTTTGATATTTGCAGTTCTGAGCCTGATTTGCCACAGTTCTAAGCCTCATTTATCATTATTGCAAGCTGTAAACTAATTTGGTAGTTTCCGGGCAGCCACACCCGGACTGAAATACATATTAAACCCCATTAATATTTATCTCATAGTTGCTACAGTGTTTTGCAAATATTTTTTTTGATCCGGATAATATTTGTTTAACCCACCTCTCATTTACACCACAGCTTTTCATTTGCACCAATTTTTATTGCTATTTTCATAAACTGAGACAAGAGGTGTGTGAAATAAGCTCATAGGCCGCAAGATAAGCTGAAAGAAATGTGAGTCACGCTGTGGTTATAAGATGTGTATAAGTTGTTTGCAAGTTGTTGCTGCGAGTTGTGTATAGACTGTGGTTATGAGATGATACTCTAAATGTACAGTTTCTCCACTGGAGGTATGTATTCGTTTTTTACACTTCCTCTTGGTATCTTTATCTTTCCACCCGATGTTTATTTTCTTCCGGTTTCCGTCCTGTTTGTCCACAGAATCTAGCCATGCTGGTGCTTCGGTTTCAAATCAGCGTAAACGAACATGTCACAGTTCTGAAATAACAAGAGCATGAGATGAAACAGATACTTCAAAAAGGGTTTGCAGGCCCTCCGTATTAGCTGTAGGTATTCCTGTACGTCGTCGAGCTCGACACCCACCCAGAGTTGAAGGAATAGATGCAGAAGGTAGCAGTTCTGGTCATGGAAGAGGTAAAACAACTTCTATATATTCTATAAAAACCTAACAATCGTCATGATGATGTAAGCAATTTCATTCAATTGTTTTTATATGAGTGTTTTAAGTCTGTTAATCAGTTGCATAACTAAACTAACATAGGCATAATTGTTGTTCAGGTTTCTGGTCTTAGTTATCTAGCCTGCACAACATATATTCAGTAGTAGAATATGCAAGCAATGAGAAGCTTTTGATGCATCAACCACACAACTTTGTTTGAAGGCGAAGGTGATATGAATTCAAAGTATGTCTTCTTAAAACTAAACCAGGTTTAGGTGTATTAAGCACACTTCTTTTGATTGGTCTTAATTAATTTCCTTTGTTCATATGGATATGATCCATAATCTAAAAAATAGATTAATAAAGAACGTGCAATTTAATAAAAAAATTGGTTAGTTGCTTATGTGTGCACATTTTGCATGGCCGATGGTTGTTTTGTTCAAAACTGGATTATTGTTTATGACCTCTACTCTTGTAGGCTTTTGTTTTTGTTGTGCTTGGTGTTATTCTCTTCAGAGTTGCTTTTGGATATTGGCTGGTGTGAAAATATATTATATCAAATGACAGAGAAGTCCATGCTGGTGTAGCTCATTTGTTAAATGATCCATGTGTATTGTTGCAGTCACATGCATTTTCTTGGTAGGTTATTTCGTTCATTGGTTAATTACATACTTGCAAATATAGTCATGGCTATGAGTTTTCTTTTTATCTGATGCTTCGACCGATAACTTATTTTGTTTATAAGTATCTGTTTTATGAACATTGACTAACTTTCTAAGGTTTCTCTCTCTTTTTCAGAGCACCAACGACAACTCTTTGGTGATGGTGGCAATTGGATTTTTTGTGGCACTATATCATATGATCGCTAGGATGAAGTGGCTCTACCATAAGTAGGTTCTTCATTGGTCACCTTCCACCTGTAGACGCTAGATTGATTAACGTTACAGAATTGTAATAATCTGATTTGGGTCACATTTTAATTTATAAATTTTATTCTAGAGGGAAAGTATTTGCATATTTCCCCTTACTGATTTTTTTGGGGGTGTTTGGTTCAGTATTGTTTGACTCATTGGCTATTACTTTTGCCACATGTTTCGAACAAAATGTATAAGATGTTTATACGTTATAAAAATCCCTTTTGATCTAATTTCGACCCGCTTGCAAATTCATGGGATTTAAAGTTCATGAACCCATGACTTATTGATATTATACGATTACTAAATGCACATATCTTAAAATTGAAACATGTTTGTTCTGCAGATTCAGTCTATTGCTGACAGCACACTACAAGTAGCTAGTGTGAAGGCAATGGTGGTAGGGCACGCTCCACAAACTACATGAGTAAATTAGTAAGTAACCATATCTGCTAATTATAGGGTATTTGTATGTGCGCTTTGAACGTAGTTATGTGCGTGGTTTTGCCGAGTCCTGTATCTTGGCAGTGCAACCACAACTAAGTTGTGGATGCAGCCATAGCGAGTGATTGTGAAAAAATAAAAACTAGCTATTGCTTCTAACTGTATCAAATATGCTTACCCCGTTTTGAAGCACTTTGTTTGGGATTGCTTATGATTTCGGATTTTGGCTTGCATAATGAAACTTATGACACAACCTATGTGCTTTAAACGTGATACCAGTTGTTGACAAAATAATTGTTGCTTATATTAAGTTGCACAAAAAGATAAAAGTGTACATTTTTGGGATACATTTAGTGCCTACATTTCACCCAACGTGTGCACTTTAAGTTTAGCATTAGTTGTGCTTATATTAAGTTGTATAAAAACATAGACATATATGATTTAGCATACACTTAGTGGCTACATTTGACCCAACGTGTGCACCTTAAGTTTAGCATCAGTCGTCAATGGCAAATAGCTGTTTTTTATATTAATTTAGGCACACAAATTGGCCTTCTGCCAATTAACGATACTGTTAGCCAATATGTAAAACCAAAAGTAAATCAGTTAAAAGGAAAGTCTCTGATGACTATGATAAAAAAGGTAGGGGGTAAAAGCTTATTAAGCTTACTCAGGAGGACAAATGGTTAATAGCTTAATGGGGTGTTTATGATGCTTAATGGTTTTAGAAAAAATAAACTTCTAAGAAACAAACCCTAGTACTTAGTTTTTAGTTACTCGGATTTGCTTTTCCTACTTCCTATATGCTATCTAAAAAAATTAATTGGTTAGCATTCACAATGATGTTGAGGTTCTTACTAAAGTTTTTTACTCATTTTGACCCAATTACTCAGCTCTCCCAACTATTTTTGTTATGTTAGATGCTAATTTTTTATCTTATGTCAAATGGTGGTGATATCAGGCGGTCGAGAATTCCCATCTGTCGTGGAAAGTATTATGAACAAATCAGTTATTACTTTTGGGAAGGAAGAAATAGCAGCATTCTTCATATGGTTGCTTTTCATCCAATGACATTGATAGTTTTACTTACTCTCTTTGGAACCATTGATCTGAATTGTTTCTCTAAATCATAATCTGAGCCTCAAATTGATATTTAGCTAAAATAAATGCATAATATGTTTTTGTTTTTACACAAACTAAATACTGCTTAATAATCAATTAAACACTGACAAGGCACCCTAAAACCGTATCACGACAATGCAACCAAGCAACCCAAACGCCGCTCAACCATCGTCCCGCAACGAGCGCGGGCAAACCCCTGTTTTTATATATTGTAATATCTAATATATATAATATATATATATATATATATATATATATATATATATATATAAATTATATGATATTATATATATAAAAAGAGCATTAAACTTTATCTTAATATAAAAAACATGTTTTAAGCTTGATATATGTTTTATTTGCTAAAAATCTATATAATTAAATTTAAAAAATATAAATTATGTAATTCGGGTTATTTGGGTCAACTTGACAACCGAACCGAATTCAAATTCGGTTTTCGATTTGATTAAGTACAATTTGAATTCAATTCGGTTTTTGGTTTTACCCAAAAAAAGGTTTTAACCTAGTTAAGTGAACCGATGAACACCCCTAGTCATATATATTATGGTTGTTAAGATCTTGATCGTGATCTTAACATCTTACGATTTTACGATGCTACAAGACAAAAAAAATCATGATCGTACGTATGATCTTACTATAATCCTGATCTTGAACATAAAATCTTAAGATCTCGATTTGGCAGATCTTACTTGCTCGAACCACAAGCTTAAAAAACTATAGATATATGGATTAAAAAGTATTCAATAACTAGTATGCAAATAACTTTTCTTTGATATATAATAATTTGTAGATTTTATTAATTTTATAACACCTATTATGAAAATAATATTATAGTAAGATATTAAGATCTCAGTCCGATCTTACGATTACGATCTTGTAAAGACGAAAACGGTTCTAGGTAGGACCTCGATTTTGAAAACGACGATCATCATACGTGAATAGTGGAGAGAAAAGAAAGGGCGGTAGATGATAATGAGAAAATGCGTCGCGTGTGTGCAGTTGATATATTTGCTTGGGCTCGAACTAAGGCTGTGTTTGGCAACAGACTTTTGAGGGCTTATAAGGGATTGAGCTTTTAAATAAGTCTTGTTTGTCACACGGGATTATTAAAGTTTTATAAGACAGAAGCCTTCATAAGCCCAAGCTCATACAAAAAGGTTTATAGGGGCTTATAGCTAGTCAAATTACTTAAATAACTTTTAAAATATAATGGATTATCACACATAAGCTGGAAATATATGTGAATTTAATTTGATATATTTTTATACGATTTTACATTAATAAGCTCAAGCTCTAACTAATTCGCCAAACAACTTTATAAAAATACAAACTTCAGCTTTCGGCCTATAATATAAGCTCCAGCCTGAGCCTCAGCTCCAGCTCTAGCCCCAGCTTCAGCCCGTTATGTGAAAAATACCTAAGTGTGGTTTTGACTCATAATTTGAGTTAGAACCGTTTTAACTTACTACTTAGAAAATAAAAAATCTTCCAAACTCATTAAATAAAAAATATTACAAAACTTACCCTCAAACTATGCTATAAGTTACAAAACTACTTTAAACTTTTAGTTATTTACAACTTTTTTTATATAACAAACAATATTTATCAAATATGTAACATATATCTACCGATTCATTCCTAAAAAAGAACATACCGCTGAAAAGATCTTCCAATTACAAACAAAACGAGCTCAATATTGCGATACTTCTAACATACGTACGATTTTATAACAAAATGTTAAAGTTTAATATATATTTTCGAAAAAAAACTTTTAAAACACACCCCTAAACTAACTAATAACTTTAAAATAAACTACAGGGGTTAAAGACGTGCAATTCTATGTAAGTTTGAGTTATATAAATAACCGTATACTTTTTGCTATTTATGATTTTTTTTAGAACGACAACTAACTATCTCACGATATATATACAACAAATGTATCTCACATGTCCTAAGCAAGAATTGAACCCGCAACCATTTGGTTGGGGAGCTTCTCACACAACAAAGAGGTACCATTGGGACACAAGCCCTTTGGTATTTACGACTATTTTATATAACAAACTTTCTTTGTCAAATATATAACAAATGTCCGACATCTTCTTTGGTAAATAATATACCGACGAAAAGGTCAACCAAAGAAAAATAAACCCGCCACTCATTTCTAAATCAAACACAATTATCTAAACACAAACAGTAAATACAACCTCATAACAGAATGTCAAACATATAACACGAAAAAGGTCAAATTCAAGAACAAGAAAATCGCACTTTCAAAAAATACACGACGTATAAAAAACGTTGCTCCGCCGCCAGAGACGGAGCTTGAACCACTTAAGCAGAGGGGTCAAACCAGATTTTATTTATTATTAAAGGGGCCAAACATACATATTGTTCTATGTCAAAATTTTATTTATGAAAAATAATTAAAAAATAAGCTTGCAAATCCATTTTTAGAGGGCCACAATCTCATCCTGTCCTTGAAAAGCTCCATTTACGCCCGCCGCAACGCGCGAGTGGATTCCACGTCTTTAGGATGAAAGATGGTTTTGGAGGCAGCCCATTAAAGATGGCCCAGAAGCTATCCAGTTAGATCAATTTATGAAAATTATGTGACCCCATTTGTTCGTACTTCAATATTCAAATATGGCACACGGTTCTATATAATACGCTCATACAACTTGACAACTTGTTAAAATTCATTGAAAGTTAGGTTATGAGTAAAAAAAGGATTTTTTTTAAAGACATCTTTGCTAACAACTTGTCATGACATGATAGCTTTGATGATAAACCTACTTTTTTATTTAAGTATCATAAAATGACTTAGTGGTAAGGTCTTTAGCTTTCATACAAAAGGTCAATAGTTCAAACCTCGTTAATTGTGTACATTTGAAAGTGGCTGGGAAGGGTTAGAAACAGCTCAAGCTGTTTACACTCCTGACCTCTTGATTGATGGATTGAAGTGATACTTTGATTAATTAAATATTCATCCCATATATAATATATTATATATACAAGTTACAACATATATGATATTATGATACCACGCAATTATTTTTCATATATGATACCGTAGTTTAATATAAACGTTTATATCTTCAAAACTTTGCAACATTTGTACGTAGACATAAATTAGTACAATACAAATTGCAACATTTTTACGCATACATATTTTTACATTTTATCAATCTTGATTTACATTGTAAAAAGTGCGATTTAACAATTCAGTGTTATTGTTTATCCACTCAATGTTAGGAGTGATCCATGAAGTTGCGCAGTCATACTTGAAATGAAACCATTGTGTCGCAACCGTGGGCACCGGGTATCCTTCTTTTAAGAATATGCTAACATAATGATCATTATTAACAAACCCGAGAGAAATAAAATTATTTTGATACCATGGCGATGGACTCAAACGAAGTGGTAAGTACGTTTGAGAACCTAAATTGGTTATGGTATGTAGAATCACATTGAAATGTGAAGCAATAAAGATACCAATTTCCACCATACTCATCCACTTGATCATCGATGCACATTCATCAATGTTAAAAAAATATAAGCGATCTCTAACATGATTGTATCCATCGACGCCAAACATGCTGACATATTGTTGACGGTGCATGTCCAACTCTTGCATTAAACGCTATTGGATGGTGGGTCATTCATCTTCATGAAGGCAGAGCCCGACAGCTGTCGCTCGAAATCCATAATTTCCATAAGCTTTGACATCTTGTACCCTTTATATATACTTATTGTTAAAAAGATCATGTAATCAAATTTATCATTTCAATGTAAATGGATAGATTTTTAATCATTTCAATGTACGTTTAATAATATGGTTATCTATAAGCACATTTCAATGTTAAATGATTGAAAGATATTACAAAAAGAAGCTGAACAATAATACTTTTATGGGCATATTATTAAATAACATATTATTGAATCACAAGTTGAACAATATATTAAGGATGTAATGAAAAGGCAAATTGTCATTAATTATATAATTATATAAAAGAGCAGTGCATAGTAGCAACATTTTGGAATAAAATATTCCTCAACGCACGACTCCCGATGTAAAAAAATATCTTTTTATATATTTTCAAAACGCACCCTGAATTTTAACTTATTTACGATTTGTTTATATAACAAACTTTATTTATTAAATATGGGCATATCTATCGATTCATTCAGAATATTTACGACTTTATAAAAATTGCTGAAATTTAATATATATTTACAAAATATTTACAAAAATAGTCTTTGAGGTTATCGGTTCATTGTAAGGTGAGCCTTAATGATCGACAAATAGTAATTGACGTTATCGATTCGTTGCGAAAATAATCTCACGCGCTCTGCGACAGATCGCGAGTTACGAACCTCGTTTTATAATACAAATTAAGTGCTTATATTTTTTAGGGGAGTTATTTTGGATACCCTCCTTTTCTTGGATACGAGGGGACCAATCCCAGCCCTCCATCTAAAATAGATCAAAGGCTAGGATTAAAAGGATATATTTTTTTTTTAAAAAGGCGAAGGGGTATTTACGTTATTTTCCCTCACACACCTACCACACCAATTCATCTTATCTAGATCTAGATATTATTCTCTTTCTCTCTCATCAAACACACACACACACACACACTAAAAACACATACTTTTACACCGATCCAAAAATACACACACTAAAACACATACACAAATCAAAGATCATCCACGAATCGCATTAAAAATGAAAGAAAAAGATGTCGATGATGTTGTTGAAGAACAAATCTTAACGATTATGCTTAAAGCTGAAGATTCAAGTAAAAAGCTGATGAAATACAAGTTTAAAATCATTAATTCAGGTATAAAACACTTCATCTACATATTTTAATATTTCTAAAGTTTTTGATGAACATATTGTATTTTTTTTTAATTTATTATGTTTATATAGTTAATAATGATGATATTATGATGTTATTCTGATATTAGATGATAAGTAAGTTTTAGATAGAGTATGTTGATATTATTAAGACTTTAATGAAGAAAATAAGTGATTAGAAGTTAAGTTTTCACTATTTAGAAAGAATTTGTTGATGATATTGTGATTTTAGAGACGAAATAATGGACTAGAAGTTAGTTTGAATAAGTAAAAGCACGAATAAGCTTTTGCTGAAGGTGTAGGCTAAGCATGAGGCGAAGCCGAAGACTTATTCTACGTTAAACAGATATAATATGACATGTTAGTGAAAAATCATATATGATAAGTTGCCTAAACAAACTGTAAAAACTTATGTAATGTATCATACATGATATAAGTTAGGTTTTAAGCATTTATAATATATCATATATGATAATGTGCTTGAAAATAAAATACAAGCAGTTTGTGATCTCCTGGTGAGTAATTAAAAGTTAGTTTTGTGTATAATATCATATATGATAATATGCTTGAAAGTCAGCTTCTGTAACACTATAATATATCATATATGATAATGTGCTTGAAAATAAAATACAAGAAACTTTATGATCTCTTAGTGAGTAATTAAAAGTTAGTTTTGTGTATAATATCATATATGATAATCTGCTTGAAAGTATACTTCTATAACACTATAATATATCATATATGATTATGTGCCTGAAAACAAAATCAAATCTTTTTATTTGTGTATAGAAAGTTGTTTTCAAGGCCAGAGAAGTGAACATTAAGAAACAATAATTATCAGACCAAAGTGAGCTACAAAAAGACAATGCAACGGAGTGTGGGGTTATCTTAATGATGCATATGGAAATCTACAACAGAGAGATTTCCAAGAACGGAGTGTGGGATTTGAAAAGATGCACACGAAAAAAATGTGATCTCCATTTATTTTCTATAGACGATTTTGTAAACCATTTGAAACTAGTACAATGTCTTGCAGATTTGAATTTGAATATTATGTCTATTTTGTTTAAGTTTTATGCACACATTCATAATCACTCACAAAAATAGCATTAGAATAGGATCACATGTTATCATTATTTAAACATCAAATATGATAGTTGATAAATCTGTGATGATCATGTTAAATCATATGTGATTTATGAAAGAAATCACATATGATACTTTGTTACCAAATTGTAAAATTCAAATATCACATATGATAATTCAAATGTAAAAGAAACTGATGTAAGATCATATATGATTTCCTAGAATATCACATATGATATATAATAGAATCACATTCATGTAAGATCAAAAACAACAAAATTCAAGTGAAAAAAGAATTATAACACTTGTTCATATAATAATCAAACATAAAATAGTACTTTTTTAAACAACAATTTCTTCTTTAACAACAACTTAATGTTGAACCACGACTTGTTCTTGATCTTCAAACCTCTTAGGGTACCTCCTCTTGTTTTGATCAACACTTCCACATAATGAATAAGCATTCATGTTTTTCAATTCTGAAAATATAAAATGAATATAAAAGAATAAATAAACCATTTTTTAGAGAAATGAAATATCATATATGATAATCACATGCCATATACATATGACAAAGCAATATCATATATGATATACGTATGAAAAGTATCATATATGATATATCAACCACGTTAACCAAAAGCTACTTAAAACTGCTTATTGCTAACTGATAAGCTAAATACATCTTAATTCAGCTTATATCAATAAATTAATCTAATATGGCTTATTCAGAACATAAAAATAGTTAATAATAAAGCTTATTAACACTAGCAACATAAATAGGCTAATAAGATAGCTTATAGTTCATCAAAATAAGCTAACAAGCTAGCTTATAATTCAGCAACATAAATTCAAATGATGATAATACATAAACTTATTCACATAAAGAACCTAAATAAATTAGCTTATCACTAATAACAAATAATTAAGAGATTCGATCAAAATAAGCTGAATAATAAGCTTATAAATTCGGAGGATGATAAATTAATAAGCTTAGTCACATAAAATAAGCTAAAATAAGAACATATTTGATCTGATGAATCTAACATGATGTTAATCAACTGAAGAAGGAGATAATTGATCGAAGATCGATCAATTAGATGTTCGTGATGCTCATATTGATGCTCATGATGATTAGATGTTAGGAGTAGATCTGATAAATTTGTTCCTGGTGGTGATTGATATGTTGTTGGTAGAGAGAGAAAAAACACGCTTTGTGTGTGTGTTAAATGAGTGTTTGTTAAAGAAAAATATATTTATATAGTAAACTGAAATGACCAAGATACCCCTACAGTGTAAATTAGGGATTTAATCTCCTTCGTTGGATGATATGGAGATGGAAGGTGGAGATGAGTCCCCTAGAATCCAAGCTAAGTTTGATATCCAAATGAACTTAAATCTAAAAGTTAAGGGTTTGCATGTGTTACAAACCTAAACTAGGAGGAGAGTTATATTGGATACCCTTGGATACTGGGGGACTGATCCAAGCCTTCCATCTAAAACCCATCTATGGCTGAGATTAAAACTCACTTATTAAACAAAAAAAAGAAAATTAATAAAAAAGCGGAGGGGTATTGTGGTCATTTCACTTCCCACACCAACTACACCTCCAATCACTCACACCCCGTCTTTTAGATCTATCACTCTCTCTCTCATCTAACACACACTAAAAACACACACAACACATCGGATCTGAATCTATCATCAATCTCTGTTTCTCTCTCTCTCGCTTCTCTATCTAACTCTGACACTGAGAGAAGAAGAAATCCACGATTCAGAATTCAGACCTCTGAGTAATCTCAATAATCTCACGACAGATCTAATGAAATTGATTTCGATGTGACTCATTCGTATATTGCTTGTATATCTCTCTCTCTCTCTCTCTCTCTCTCTCTCTCTCATCTAACACACACTAAAAACACACACAAACAAATCAGATCTGAATCAATAATCACGAACATCTAATTAATCGATCATCTCATTCGTAAATCGATTATCTCCTTCTTCAGTTCATTAACATCAGGTAAAGTTCATCCGATCTGTTTTTATATATCTTTTTTAGCTTATTTGATGTGAATAAGCTTATAATTCAGCTTATCCTTTTTTAGCTTATTTGATATGATTAAGCATATGAATTTATCATCATCTGAAATTATATTATAAATTCAGCTTATTTACGAATTATGTGAATTTATCGTGTTGAATGATAAGCTAGCTTATTAGGTGATTGATGTGAATAGGCTAATGAATTATCATCATCTGAATTGATTATGCTGAATTATAAGCTAACTTATTAGCTTATTTTAATGAATCATCAGGTTTTATGGCTTAATCTACGCTGAACAGATATTGTATGACCTGTTAGTGAAAAATCATATATGATAAGTATTGACGCCCAAGGGAGTAAATGAGAAATCAGGAAGTACACGAAAATCAGAGTGATCAATATTTATATAACAAACCGATATAAGGTAAATAATACGACGTCATATGATAGATGTAAGAGAACGAAATCATAGTCTAGTATTAAATACTCATTATCCATATAATAGTAGTAGGGATGCAAAAAAGAGCATATAAGTTACCCGGGAGCAAGCAAGCGCGGATATCAGATAAAATAAGGAAAGACTCTATATTTTGAAAAACATGGTCATAGTCTAGGTTTTGAAAACGACCTAGTTCTCTATGACTTCAGCTCTGATAACATCTGTAACACCTCCGGATTCTGGTAGCAGCGGAATGATAACGATGGGGTGCTACTTCATAGTTCATACGCACAAGTCACAGAAAACGACCTCAAAAGAGACGTTTAATATAAATTTCACATTTGATATATAAAATCAGAGTTTACAAAGGATTCTACTTATAACGCAATGCAAAACATTTTGTTTAAAACGTTTGTCAAATGGTACTCAAGTTATTAAGCCTTCAAAAATATATATCCGCGCGACTCGAATGCTCCCAATGCTCTACTAGCAAAATAGTAACCTGAGAAAATACATGCAAAACGTCAACAATAATGTTGGTGAATTCATAGGTTTAAGTAAAAGCAGTATTGAAATAATTTAAGAGAGATTTCAGAAGAAAAGTAACGTTACAGTATTTCAAAGCAGTATTTAGGAAATCCAAATAGTGATTTAATAAAATCAAGAAGTATTTAAAAGTGGACCACAAGACTTAAGTAATGGTGGACTAAGTACATATTCTAAAGTCAAAACAAGTATTATTGCACTAAGATCATGACATCAAAGCCGTATTTGTAATTATAATGGAATTGCACCCGAGTTCGTAATTAAAACAGAATTGCACCAGTAATCGTAATTATAACGGATTTGCACCAGTAATCGTAATATAACGGAATTTCACCGGTAATCGTAATATAACGGAATTTGCACCAGTAATTCATGGCTCTTAGACAATAGCATTCAGGCAATAATCTAGATAGCATACAATTTGAAAAACACTTGTGTCCAAAGTAAAACAATCATGTCCAAAATTCACGGTTTCAGATATAGGTATTCAACGACCTCAAATCACGTAGTAACAAATCAAGCTTTGATAAAATTAGTCATGTAATGCTTATGTAGAAGAAATCAATAGTAAAACGAGCATGTATTCTCACCCCGAAAACAGTTTATGAAAACCATTAAAAGAGAAAAGGTAGGGCTATGAACTCACAAAGTATTGAAAGGTAATTGTACTGTAGTAAAATATATGAGTTTGTAAAAGAGCATGTATTCCCCTCGCGGATTTATAAAACATTAAAAAGATTGAAATGCGAGACTATGAACTCACCTCAGAAGTGAAGTGAAGAATAAGTCGAGTGAATGAATAAACGCGTCACGGAAATATCCGAAAGCAACCTAAGTAGATATCGGTCGTATAAGTACTAAGTACTAATAACATATATAATTCTATATAGCTACATCACCGTCTAATCACATTGTTATAAATAAACGAGTATGTAAAAGAGTTTGTAAACAAGCATGTATCCCCCTCGCGGGTTTATAAAACATTCAAAAGATTGAAATGCGAGGCTATGAACTCACCTCAGAAGTGAAGTGAAGAATAAGTCGAGTGAATGAATAAACGCGTCACGGAAATATCCGAAAGCAACCTAAGTAGATATCGGTCGAATAAGTACTAAGTACTATGAATAACTAATGCCGTATATAATTCTATATAGCTACATCACCATCTAATCGTGTTTGTGAAATAATGATTAAATCGCATTTGATAAATAAATGCCATGTATTTAAGCTCGTATAATCGCATAACTTAGTTCAATCGCCTTTGTAAAATAATATTTATAAAGTTTAAAACAAATATAAATATTATTTAAGTATTTCCAAAATGTTTCGCAAAATTTTTTATTAATGACGAACCAACACTATTCATCTCAGGAAATAGTGCACAAGTTAGAAAATAGTGCGTAACTTTCTCGTTTTAAGCCCGTTTCTTACGTTTCTTATGTCCACACTTTCGTATTAAAATGAGTTATCAAAATTTGACATTTTTATATTTTTAGTCCTCTGATGAACAGTGATTTTCACTGTTCATACCAGTTATAAAATTATTTTTATAACTTTAGAAATCGTAAAACCCGTAAATGGCGTATCTCATTCGTTATAGCTCCGTTTTTAGCGATTCTTTCGAGTACGTTCTCGTAATTAAAAGTTCTATTTATTTATGATGTTTTCCAAAAATAAATACCTCTGATGAACAGTAACTTTTTATAAAATTATTTTTATAAAAGTATTAATTATCGTAAACTCGTAATTAGCGTATCTTCTTCGTTATAAATCGATTTTTCGAGTTCTTTACATGCTTGGAATCGTTATGAGACGTACTATTTTTATAATCTATAAAATCCATGCCTTAAAAATCGAGCTTAAACAGCCCCCTTTTTGAATATTTTGTAAAAATAGGTTTTAAAACTTGATTCTGTAACTTTTTATTTAATCACTTGTTATAAGTCCTCCATAAGTCTTATATATCACATGTCTTACATATTTTAGTGTCATCATATGTCCAAGAGTCCATGGTAACAAGTCCTTAACAAACTTTTAACTCATAAACTTTATTAAGTAACTTTTACTTACTTGTTTATACATACTCTTTTATACACTTAAACCACCATGGTATAATACTTATACTTCCTTTATAATATGATAATAACAACCACATAACATATGAATAAGTGTACAAAATCATAATCACAAGTAAAAATATGTTTTACATGTTTAAAACATCCTAATGGTGATTTTGCTACATAGAACATATAGATGCATAAAATGATAAATGTAAAGTTATAAAGAGTTTTAGATAACCTTAGGATGATGTAACATGATAACCAACAAAATCCAAACCCTAGTTTAGATGATAAACCAAAGCTTGCACCACTTAGAAAACCTTAACTTTTCAAAGAAACCCTAGCTTTCTTTTCCTTGCTTTAATCCTTGTAAAGGCTTAACCAAGCCTTTAAACCTCCATGGTATGCCTTAGATATGATGTAGGATCACTTGTGAATGTGTTAAATAAAATTTTATAGATTGTGTAAGGGTTTTGAGGGTGAGCCGTGGGTAGGGAAGCACCAAAGAGAGAAAAAGGGTTGTTTTCACCTTATGAAATGGAATGTGTATGTGCATTATCTCTAGTTGCTAGCTTATATACTCCAAGGACTTGGTTGAGATCAAGACTAGATACATAATAGACATGATGAGGGAAATAAGGAAGAAAAATAAGCAAACACTATTCACAACATCATGTTTTAATTAGCTATATGTTGTACAAGACTTTTAGAAGATTTTTGCAAGATTTTTAAGATATCATCTCATATGTTTGCATCCATATCCGGCCCTATATTGATATAGGTGATGATATTTTGAAAGTTTTGGGTATTGGGTATAAAAGTGGGTATTTGTTGAAGCGTAGAAATGTTTTGGTGTTTCCGGGTATACCTAAATGTATTTAATTGCGAAACGTAAACGTTTTACGTAACCAATAAAAATAAAATATAAAAAGTTGATTATTACTTTCGTAAAAATAATATATTGCTTGTTTGAAGAAAACTTTAATTCGTTTGGTATCCGTTTACGTTAAATGATAATTTTTAACTTACGCGATTTAACTTAACTATTAAAATTAAAAGTAAACGCGTATTAGAAAAAAAATAATTAGTAAAATATATGACGTCGTAAATGACCTGAAAATATGGAATGTTACAACATACCACCTCATAATGCTCCATAAACATTCGCTCTTTGCAAGTCTTCATAAATTTGAATATATAAGGACTATTTTCTTCAGGTAGAGACTGCACGATACAGAATACTCCGAATGCCTCACTTACAGGGTTACTAATCTTCCAGAGACGATTGATAAACCCTTCCATGACAGAAAAAAGAAACCTTACAGATGTGTCAGGACGCATGTGATAATAACTTAACTCATATGTTAAGGAAAACATCTCAACATTCCTTGATTCTGGAGGAATATCCTTAGGATGCTTAGGTTTCCATCTGTTATGGACGCGAGGTGACTCTGTCACCCTGTTGCCTTGATAAATCAAGTGATCAGGCATCTTGGTGTTTTATCGAATGAAACTATATCGATGAAACTATACCGTTCCTGTCTTGACTGGTTAGCCAGTCATAAGGATCAGAATGACGATGCATCATGTTGTAGTATGCCATAAACAGTTTTAATAAAGACAATCATTGATTCAATCATGTTATTGTAATAGCTACAAAAACCTATCATTTCGCATATTACACTAGGATCCATATTATACTATTACAATGCATTACGCTATGGCGTATCTACATCGTAATAGTTTTTAGGTAGGTGTTTTGGCCAAGCTAATTGCCTCCCATAGACAACTCCTATGGCTGAGACTTCGACATTTGTCAAACATATTTAGTCTCCCGACAGCCTTGGGTACGATGTGGCGTAATACCAATAGATCGCACCATAAAATCCAATGGTACAACAATTCATTGATATCTGCTATGGCATACGACTAATGAACTAGGTTACCACCTCATCTCACGTCAGCCATGTACCCACATACATTACCCTAAGGCGTAGATGCTTATAGGGGCTGAGCTAAGAGAGTGTAACAATTATGAGTGGTGCACTAATCTAAGATTACCATAGGGCAAGACCTTGAACACATGGGTCTACCAGTCTTATATTTTTATGTCTAGTATTAAAATGATTTTATCCTAAAAATTTGTTTTACGTTTGAACTACGCATGATTTCATACCACGATTTGTTAATTTTATAAAACAAATCATTTGTAATAAAATTTGTCTAACTCAGGTTTACCCTTCAAAACCTTTTTAGATAGGTTAGCTAATTCATAGATCCACTTATTTTACTACGCGATCTCACTATCAGAAACTAGTGCTTAAGTACACTATTTCTCTTGAATTTAGCAGAGACGCCTCAGTTTTTTTATGCCTCTAAACAATACCGGTTGACACAGTATTTAACAAACAAGCATGCATATAGACATTAACAAAACTACTTGACACAGCCGAGCTACTATCTCGTTTTGATCCTGAGAGCCACTTCAGGAATCAACTTCGAGTCAATCCTAAGGGTTAAAAAATGACACAAGGAAAGAAGGAATCTTTAAGCTTCGTGTCTCCTCAGCATCGTCCATGATCATTAATCGGTAGAATTTTCACTCCTTTGTGTTCCCGTCAGATCTCTTCTTCATTTGTACTTTGTCGTGTTCCATTTATTTTGGCCTCCTTGCGTCATGTCTTTCTTGGTTTTATATTTAATTTAAAGCTTGTCCTACTTAAAATTACAATACAAGAAAGAAAAACTCCTTGGCCCGCATGCCTTCCTTAAAAACCAAAAATAGTAAAATATACACTAGACAAAATGCTACATCACAACCACACAAATTATATTTTGGTCTATGGCTAGGCTCATGTCGTGCATGCTTAACAATTAAAAACAGGAAAGTACTTAATTAAAACATTAGTGAAAATACTTAAGCATGAAAGTACTTAATTAAAATGCTGATGAAAATACTTAAGCTATGATTTACTAGGACATACTATATATGCACATGTACCCCATATATAGCCCATCCTAAAGTACATGCAAACCATGAGTTTCACCTGCTACTTGTCATTTTATTAATGATGATTCTTACCCTATTGCTACATATTGTCAGTTTAGGAAAACTTTGACTTTTAAAATTTGCAAACCCTAATTAGGGTTTTTTATTCCTTTGAATTTTAGAAGCATGTGATTTAGGTAACAAGGAACCCCAAATCACAAGTATGATACTTTTTAAGAAAAAATTTATTATGGCTCTTTTAAATAAAAATTTATGTTTTAAAACCCTACTTTTCATATTTAGAATCAGAGATACCAAATTAGGTCAAACTAAAATACTGTTAGTTTATGAAAATTTCTTGTTTGGTAACCAAGATTTATGCTCAGTCAATTTTAACAAACCCATCTGGCTAGGCCTATTAAGAATTCGACTTCTCCTATGGCCAGGTTTAATATTTTTTCTGGCCTCTTAGTAATCTTGTTTCTTTTATGATCACTTATGGTAACCTAGGGTTTCCATATTGGTCTTAACAAATCTCTAGGAAAGTTTAGAACGTTCTAAAAATACTTAAAACCCTAAATCATAAAACAAAGACCAAGATTACATGGAAATAAAAATTTAAGAAACCCTAGTTATTTTATTTATTACAATTAGGGTTTCCATAGAAAATCTTGAACCAGGGGTTTCTTAAGCAAATTGACACCCTCAAGTATTAAAGAATCCTTTTATATTTCAATCATGGAAAACCCTAAGTCGATACCCTCAAAGGTTCGAAAACTTTTGTGTATTTCAACTATGTATCTTGCAAAGCAAGAAATAAATATTAAGATGAAAAGCCCTAAGTTGATAAAAATACAAAAACCCTACCATGCAAGAATTGACCAAACACATGCATAACAAAAATCAAGATTTGATTTTTATGGCCTTATTAGCAATGACTAAGAACCCTGACTAGGTTATATATCTACAGGGTGGCTCTGATATCACTGTAGGCATTTGGTGGTTACTCGCATGGCTCATAAAACACGTAAAACAAAAAATAAATAGAGCGAGTCATGCTAACCAAAACCTAAATAGTAAGATCTCATATACAATGATATAACCTAACTAACATGTATAAATGGTATTTTAAATAGTTACTTGTTAATCCTGCCACCCGTAAGCTTCTTTAACCTTTTCAGTTGCACAAAATGCCGTATTCTTGATCTTGATGCTTTCTATTGAACTTGTAGGATTTTAGGAATGATCACCACTTGGACTGAGTTAGGTATCCACCATTACTGCATAGGTAAAACTAAGGCTACGAACCTATCGCAAGTTAGGCGAGTACGCAATCAGATAAAACCCTAATTTGATCTTCGGGATCAAACTATGGCTCGAATAGGGTTTTAGAAAAAATCCTAATCGTGTCTAGGGCACATTCGACCTAGGGTTTAGGAAACCCTAAGGTTTGATTGACTTGGAGTCGAATAAATTGACTACTGGGTCAACTTTTGAGGATCGACCAAGGGTTTTAACCCTTAGTTCTTTCCTTGGCCGGTCGATCGAGAACAAGAGGGAGAGAGGGAGAAAATTTTAGGGTTATTAGGAGTATTATGTTATGTGTGTGAAACCCTCACAAGACCCCTTTGTATTTACTAATGGAATCACATTTATCCATACAATGTTTCCTTAAAATCTCTAAAGTGTATTGTGATTGATTAATGAAGATTCCACGGGGGGATTGATAAACTTGAAGTCCTAGAAAGAACTTCATCTCACCCATCATTGACATTTCAAAATTATCTTTCATAAGTTTTGCAAATCTGTTTGAGAAAACTGGATTTGTTAACCAAAATTATGTCATCGACATATATTTAAATAATTAAAATGTCATCCCCGTGTCTTCTTCTGAAAAGTGTTGGACCAACAATAACTTTTGTGAAATGGTGTTCAATTAAGAATGAGAAAAGCTTGTCATACCATGCTCTGGGGGCTTGTTTGAGACCGTACAGAGCTTTCTTAAGACGATACACGTGGTTAGGAAAGTCTGGATCTACAAATTCGTTAGGCTAACTTACAAAAACTTCTTCTTTCAATGGTCCATTAAGGAATGCAGTCTTGACATCCATCTGGTAGATAGTAAAGTTCTTGTGCCCGTATGCCACAAACATTCTGACAGCTTCGAGTCGTGCTACTGGAGCAAACGATTCCTCAAAGTCTATTCCCTCTTCTTGACTATAACCCTTAGCAACGAGACGATATTTATTCCGAATAACCGTATTTTTAGCATCCGTCTTGTTTTTCCAAAGCCATTTGACCTTGATTATGTTCCTGTCAATGTGTCTTTCAACAAATTCCCACACATCCAATCTTTTGAACTGATTAAGCTCATCTTGCATTGATTCGATCATGTTATGATCAAGCATAACTTCCTTGATGTTGGTGGTTTCTGTTGTACTTACTGTTAATGCATACATGCACATCTCAGCATCATTTTGGAGTCTACGTCTTGTCATTACAGGCTTGGAAGGGTCACCAATTGTTGCGGTTGTCGTAAGGTACTTCTACAAGAAGTTTTACAACTCCCTAGGCAGTGTACCTAACCATTGTAGTGTAGTATAGGCAAGACTCAGGGTTGTTATCGTTCTCTAGGGGAATAGGCTGGGAAGGCTTGATCATGGTCTAACATAATTCTAAGGGTTGGGAGAAGATTCTTTTTGTATTTTTATGTCTATAGGAAAGCAAGTAAATCATATATTTGAGAGGTTTGGTTTGGTTTTAGCTAATAAACTAAATAATAATCTAAGCTACTGGTGATAACAATATAATAAAAGATTACATTTATTTAATCATGTATTACTCCCTAGATTGCTTCTCCTAGTGTTGTTGCTTTGTCATACTTGTGAGGATCTATGTAATTATTTCCTAAGTCATGAACGAATTAAACGAACTCGCCGTCTATTTAATATTCCGTTAAGACAACGCACAAGTAAGGTAGTATGAAGACTATTACAAGGCCCCTAAGAGTATATTATATGCGATTGAAATATATTAAGAGTAGATCAACCATATAAGGGGCAAGGTAGTATGAAGACTGTTACCCGATGGTATCCTTTCTACACAATCATGTTTTCCTAGACATATCAACAGCGATACAGACAAAAGCTAGTTTTCTAAGACCTAACATGCATATTCATCACAAGAAACAACACCACTAAGATCAACATTCTAGGTTTCATACAATCATAAATAAACACAATAAAAGGTTTAGCTAAGCGTGTTAAAGATAAAGTAAGAACAATAATGAATCAAACAACACACAGACATATTGAATGATTAAGATAATCTTACTTGATTAAAACATGAATTGAAGGAAGTACAATAGGGTTTTGAGGCCCTAAAATCGTCCCTAACAGCTGCTAAACGAACTAGGGTTCGCCCCTTTCTTTTACTCTAAAGTTACACACTTAAAACCCTAAAAAACGAATTTGCATATATAGGAATATCGCTGCAATGGCATTGCGTTTTAATCATGACGCCGTCATGAAAGAGAATATTCTAGATAATGGGCTTGGTCATACATTCTGACGCCGTCTAGAGATCTTGTGACGCCGTCTTGAGATGGGTTGTGACGACATCACGTGTAAACTGTGACGCCGTCTCCAGCTTCTAAGTAGAAATTATTGAGAGATGTTGGTGTAGGTTCGTAGTCTTGTTCGTTTCTTCTCCAAATGAGCCTAAGTCACGTGTATTTCCTCGAAATGCCTTCTAAATGCTGAATACCTGAAAAGGACTGATTAAGTACCTATCTTGGGCATAAATGCATGATTTAGGGGGTTAAACGACCCCAAAAAAGTGTATAAAATGACACCTCATCAAATACCCCTACACTTGGGAGTTACTTGTCCTCAAGTAAATGGGCTTTTCTATCTAGAGAATAACAATACGAGGGGTCATTTTACCTACTCTTTAAAAGTATTTTTACAACACAACCTTCTAGACCTCGTAATTAACAACACGAAAAGTATACACTAGCACCTCACATAAGTGTTTAGGATTCTCTCTTTCACTCGGTTGTATAATAAATTATAACATAAGGGGAAAACGGAAAATCAACACTCATTACCTGTCATAGCATATAAATTACCATAAGCTTGGTAAAGGATCAAACCTCCACCGCTAGTCGCAAGCATTATTCATAACTATCTAAGAAGTCTTTTAAAGGGTTGTGTGGTGTAGGTGTAAGATAACATATAATGGAAACGGAAACGGATGGGATAAATTTGGGTGGCTTTGGGTGAATTTGGAGTGGAATGGTTAGCTAATTATTTACATGAATACACGTTGGTTTGGTTGCTAAGCCAAGACTCAGACGAAGATATACAAACTCTACATAACTCTACATCAATCTCTTTCTTTTTCTTTTCTATTTTTTTCTCTTTTTTTGAATAACATAATACATCATAACTTGGGGTTTATAACACGTACCCCTACACTTAAGCGTTTAGATGCTCAATATTTACAATCTAACTAATGACCCAATTTGAGGTGGATTAAAATAACATGGAGATCATCTAACAAACGTATGGAGGTATTGACTTAACTTTTCTTCCCTATTCTTCCGTAAAATAAATACTACCATGAATCCTAATCGTCCCAAAACAGTATTTACAAGGATAAGGACTTAGCAACCGTGTACTCAATAATTAACTTGGGTTAAACATAATAATGTACTAAAAATGAGTACATACAAGGTGGGCTAAAGCTATTTGGGTGTAACAATTGGTTTAAGGGTGACAATGCTCTTCATTAATAGTCCGGCTTAACTAGAAAATTACAAGAAACGTGAAAAAGGATAGGCTCGGAGGGTTGTACTAGGGGTATCCTGCACTAAAGGTGAGTGCATGGCAAGGGTGTGGGATAGTTATATGATCGGTGTGACCATCATAACAATTACAGGTTTAAAACATGGGTTAATCCCAATGCCTCTTATCAAGCAAATCCTAATACTTACTATGCGGTCTCGGAATGCATCACAAAAACAAGTTCTAGAATTTAATATACTACCGATACACTCATATAATTTAATACCGATCTCAATGCTATAGAAAAGGCGACAAAGACCACATGTACACATCCATAACGACGGAATATACATATATGACTGCTCACTCCTTAACTCGAGAAAGCTAAAGGTATAAACTATGTTGGGCATCAATAATAGATACCCGAATTCCTATAGATCTAAAGGCGAACCTCACATTTTGGGGTGGAATTCTGAGGGTTATTGTGCTAGTCATATAAATTCCTATCCATGAGACACTATTAATACTCGGTTTTCGTCGGTATGTGTCATAAAAACATTTAAATTTGGGTAAAAACTACCTCTTATGCTATGTTTCGATATATTACCCATCATTTTAAGGACAAAGCAAATGGCAAATGAAAGAATAGTTTCTAAGGCTTATTTTCCCCCTACACTTAAGTTGAACATTGTCCCCAATGTTCTATCGAAGTAACTGTAAAAACGAATAAAGGGAAAAGAAAACAAGGAAAAGAAACTAGTACTCCCCTGGTTTGCTCAATAATGGAGAAGAAACATGCAATAACTGGTTAAATCGTCATCTAATAATCATCCAATGAAACTTCCTAAGAGTTTTCAAGCTTCTTCTCATCAAATATAACCTGTAATCAAAGACAAAGACAACTATACCAAGCATAAAATGTGTGATTTACAAATATACAATTATGAAATTAGGGTTGACTCGATAAAGCAGTAAAGATAGGATGAGAGAATTGTCAAATTCATTGGTTTTGCAGGTTTATAACAGAAGATTACATATTTTAAATGTTATGCAAGTTTTATTTTCAAAAATAATTAAAAACTTTAAGTTTTCTGGACCTGGCTGTTTGACGCCGTCAGGAAATCCTGACCCCGTCAAAAGTGTCGTGGTGACGACGTCGCGTGCAAATCGTGACGCCGTCTCCACGTTTTGTGAAAACGAAAATTTTGTTTTTTTTGATGAAGAATTTCTGCACTTGACTCCTGATGTAAAGTTTTATATACCTAAAATATATATAAAATATAATACTTCAAAGAGCAATTAAGAAAATTCTCTAAGGAAATTTCACTCTCAAAAATATATAATATAATATATAATATGTATATTTAACCGGGTAAGTATGATCACCCGGGTCGTTTCCCCAACGACTAGTGAAATTGAAACCTCGTTTAAGCTTGGATTCTGATTTGAATAAAGCAAAGATATTTTTGATAATCTATATCTACTAAATAAAAGCAATTTAAACAATTAAACAAATACGGTAAAATAATAAAACGCGACTAATAAGTAAGTAAACTAAAATTAAACCCTAAAAATGCAAACTAAATTTCTAAACTTAAGAAAGGACAAAAGAAAATTTTAGGAAAAAGAAAAACATTTTTTTATTATTTTTGAATTTATTATGAATTAAAAACTAATTTAATCTAATTAAATCTTAAAAAATAGCAAATTAAGTTCTAAAAATTTGGAAAAATGATTTTTAAGCTTAGAAAAGTCTAAAATATTATAAAAGCAAAGAAAACTATTTTTAACTATTTTTATTATTAAAATCCTATTTTTAAAATTTAAAATAAAAGCTCAAAAATAAAATTTAAGATCTAAAAAGTGTAAAAATGATTTTTCTGGATGTAAACCTAAAGCTATTTTTTATAAAACTAAAAATTATTTTTTTGTATTTTTTTGAAACTTTTATTTTTTATTTTTTATGTATTTTATAAGATTTTAACTTTCGAAAAATGATTAAAAATAAAATAAAAGCTAGAAAAATCTGAAAAATTCAAGAAAAGTCCTATATACTAGCAGGTTTATAAGAAAAATAAGAAAAACCAAAATGCTTAACGAATAAGCCCTAAATTGAGCTTATTATGCTACGGCTTATTATAAAAAAGGAAAGTTAAAACGTGTATAAAGATTAAGTGGTGAGAAACAATGACGGATGAGCTATTGAAGCAAGTTGGTAAGTCATGTGTGTTGTGTGTGGCAGGTCGTGGGTTCGAGGCAGGCAAACCCCACTTTTTGCACTTTTTATTTTTTTTGACTTTTTTGAAAGACTAAAAATTGGAACTTATTAAAAATGTGATTTTAAACAACTTTAAAACTAAACTTTTTGACTGAAAGTGAAAGATAAGCTCTGAAACAGCTTATGAATAAGCTGTTCACAGTGAGTTGGCTTTTCCCCTTGGTTTTACGAAAACGGCTATAAAAAGCTTAAAAGAAGCTCAAATTTGAAAACAAAAGAAGCTTTGGAAAGCTTATCATGTGTACTATCTAAAAATGAAAAGCTAAATCACCTAGGAACACTCTAAACTAACTGAAATTTAAGATGAAAATGCTAAACTCAGGAAATAAGGCAATAAGCTCAAAAACTATATAAGCTCAAATGCTCAATCCAATATTCCACAAGTTTAAAGCAAACCATTTACGTTCCCTTCTTCCAACCTCACCTGTCCTTAAAAACCGCTCAGTTCCAAGATCAAAAAAATGAGAGTGGGCTCTTTTCATGTATTTGAGGACTTCAGACTCGTTTTACACATTAGTTAACCCAACCTTGAATTCAAGCACAAAAACACAAACTCACAATTTCATTCCAAGGAAAAAATGAAAACCCCTAAATCAATACATAAATCAGTAGGTGGAAAAGTTCTTTAGATGATTGATGAATTCCTTGATACTACGAATTCAATTGTAATTTCATAAAAAAAGAATTAATCAAAAACCCCAAAATTAATGAAATTAAAAAAAAGATAAATATTACCAAAATCAAGTATCAAATTTCATTCGATTGGTTGATTTGTTTTTCTAGGCCATCAAACAATCTAAATCGTTTGGTTATTTTAGATATGAATAAGTGGTTTAGGTATTTTTTTAGTAACCTTAATCATTCGTCTTTACTTTATGAATATGTATGATTTGAAACAATTTAAAGGATTTGAAACAACTGGGGGGTTTTGGGGATTTGGGGGTTAGGAATTAATTTTGGGACGGGTTAGGAATCGTTCCATGACTGATAAATTTTTCGGGTTGATTTAGGGCAACAAATTTAGGGGCGGGGTTTGAGAGTCAACAACATGTTGATAGAAAATGAATTTTTAATATGGGGGAAATTGATCAGCAAAAAAAT
Source organism: Tanacetum coccineum (assembly GCA_026074375.1). Taxonomy (NCBI): domain Eukaryota; kingdom Viridiplantae; phylum Streptophyta; class Magnoliopsida; order Asterales; family Asteraceae; genus Tanacetum; species Tanacetum coccineum. The sequence goes on along the minus strand of BQNB010021815.1, from coordinate 23,199 downwards.
CAAAATCAAATTTAGGAAAAAAAATTAACTAAGTATTTGCGGGAAACTAAAATTTCTTTTGGAGGGATATATCTTTATTCGTGTTAATCAACTTCTATTTTAAAACGAAATGATAAAGTTAAAACAAAAATTTACAAAATTAAACCGTCCTGATTTTTACTGGATTTTGGCTACACTTAAATAATGTGTGAAATTATAAAGGGGTGTTTGGAATTGCCTGTAGAAACTGCATATCAGCTTATATGATGGTGCACAACATCAAACTTCAGAAAAATAGCGTTTCGATTATCAACATTCTGCCACGCATTTCAGCCCCCGTTTTAGGCCCCTATAGCCTGCAATTGATACAAGAATTATAGTACTTAGTTTGGGTTTATATAGCCAGCTTATGGCTTATTTGGTTTTGGGCTTATGTTTCATAAGCTCACTTTTTGTGGCTTGTTTTTCGGCTTATATAAGTTCATTATGACATAATAAACTTATATAAATCAAAAAATTGTTTCAAAATAAGCCACAAAAAGTGAGCTTATAAAACATAAGCCCAAGATCAAATATGTCATAAGCCGGCTATATAAGCGGAACCAAACACCCCCTTATAATAAGCTAACCCAAACATATTAAAACTATCTGATTTCGCTTATAAGCAAAAAGTAATAAGAAATTGCAAAAATTAAAAATTAACAATATATCTCGAAAAGCTTATTTTTAACTTAGTGGGCTTCTTTTTGCATCCTGTTAAAACCATACTATGCACACCTTGTTGTATCATGGGACCAAATCTTGAAATATTTTCATTCTTTCGCTTATCTTTTCTCTCCTAGCTTGAAAACAAAAATCTTCGAATTCATGAGAATGTGAAAATTTGGGATTCAAATAACATAAATAACTATGTTAGAAAATTACTCTTTCAGCGAGGCTATGGCTATCCGTAGCTTGCTATCCAAAAGAATAATAGAGGAAGAGAGGAAGAAAGGGAGAGGAGAGGCGGTCACGGCGGCGGCGGTGGTCGTGCACAGTGGTGTGAGTGTAGTGGTGATATGGTGGTGGTGCCGAGATCTGCTTTGAGAAGATGAAGTGTTATGAGAGAAGATGAACACTATGAAGACCCAGATTTGCTTTTTGTGAATATGGCGGGTCTTTGAGATTTTTCGGAAAATTTTAGGAGGGAGTTGTTTTTCATTGAAAAGACAAAGTTTTTGATAAAAGGTAATGTTTTAAAAACCGGGTCTTTAATCTACCCGTTCGAGTTACTGGGTTATCAGATCGACCGCCGGGTCAACCCGGTCTTCCATAACAAAAAAATAATAAAATATTTCTAATGATACAAAAAAATATATATAAAAATCATGAATATTTTATGGTAAATGGATGAGTTGAGTTGACATTAATATACAAGTCATGTTAAATGGATGAGTCAAGATAGTATTGATATACATGAAATGTTAAACGGATGGTCGAGATGATATTAGTATGCACGTGAGATGTCAAACGGATGAGTTGAGATGGTATTGATATACAACTTATGTTAAACAGATGATTCGAGATGCTATTATTATACATGAGATGTTCAACGGGTGAATCAAGATGTTATCGTTGTAAATGATATTTTCAACGGATGAGTCGAGATGGTATCGTTATACATGAGATGTTCAACAGAGGAGTCAATAAGGTATCGTTATACATGATATGTTCAACGGATGAGTCGATATGGTATCATTATACATTAGATGTTCAACAGTTGAGTTTAGATGCTATCGTTATACATGAGATGTGCAACCCATGAATGACCGGTGATAATGGCTAATTCACATGGGTCAAGGGTCATGTGCATTAGGTTATCACTGGTCACATTCATTAATGGGTATTTGACATCATATGGGTCATATGCATTGGGTTGTAGTTGCTTTGAGTGTCATGTTACGACACATCCATGACTGGTGACAATGGGTAATTAACATGGGTCATGGGTCATGTGCATTGTGTTGTAGTGGCTTATAGTGTCATGTTATCGACCAATACATGACTGGTGATCGACAATGGGTAATTAACATGGGTCATGGGTCATGTGCATTGGGTTGTAGTGGCTTATAGTGTCATGTTACGACACATCCATGATCGGTGACAATGGGTAATTAACATGGGTCATGGGTCATGTGCATTGGGTTGTAGTGGCTTATAGTGTAATGGAACCCATGCATGACCGGTGATAATGGCTAATTCACATGGGTCATGGGTCATGTGCATTAGGTTATCATTGGTCACATTAATTTAACCCCTAAGCGTAACCAATAACCTATATCCTTTAACCCGTAATAGTTGACTGACGCGTGTAAAGCGGTCGGTAATAAATTACCGTTTAGAGATAGAATTACTTTAGGAAAAGTAATAACTATTAGTCCGGGGTCGTATCCTCGAAGAGAGTTGAATAGAGATTTACCATTTAGCTTTATAAAATCTAATTAAGCTCTAACGCAAATGTCTAGCTTATTTAACCCTTAAACTCCACGCCTTAGAGTAGGGCTGAGCATACGGACCGTTCGACCGGACCGGACCGAAAAACCAGACCGACCGGACCGGACCGAACGTATTTCGGTCCGGTCTTCGGTCTGGCGTTTTGGACCAATTCGGTCTTCGGTCTGGTTGGTCTGGTCCGGTCCAGTCGGTCTTAAACCCGAACATTATGCCTTGTAGGACCGGACCGGACCGAAGACAGAACCAGATCGGGCCGACCCGGACCGGACCGTACCATTTCGGTTCGGTCCTCGGTCCGGCGTGTTAGACCAATTCTGTCTCGGTCCGGTCCGGTCTGGCCGGTCCGGTCCGGTTTTAGACCGATGCTCACCCCTACCTTAGAGAAAGTGAAGTGAGACAAACACAAAACTGAGCAAATATTAAGAATTAGATAATAAGCAATAAGCTAGCTTAATAATAAGCTAATCTAAAAACTACTATTTTTATTAATTAAAATTGTAAACTTTTTATAAACTAAAACTATATTTAATAATGAAAACTTTTATTAAAAAAACTTTAGCTTAAAAATAAGTTGCACCGAAAAAGCTTTAAACCAAATAAGCTACAACTTATTTAGTTTTGATAAATTTGAAATTTTAAAAGTGAAACAAGTTGAAAATAAGCAGAGGGAGAAAAAGCCACGGTTTAATAAGCAGTTTCTATAAGCACTCTTTAAGCTACTAGCCAAAAACAATGAAGCTTAAACTTCTATATTAAAAAGAAAATGCATAACATTAACGAATAGGTTACTCTGGCAAGATGGTAACCCGCTTGACTTCCGTAAGGGAGGTCGCGGGTTCGATTCTCGCTGGGGTGTAACATCCTTTTTTATTTTCTTGTTTTTATTTTTTAAAACCTAAAAGTAGTTTAGGCTTAATAACGTGACCATATGTACCGGTTTTTTGCTACACTTAAATAATGTGTGACAAAACTTGAGTCCATGATTTAGACACATAAACAAATACTTCATGTGACCATATATGACATTATGAATTTAGACACACAAACACTCAATGTGACTAATATGAAATTTAATGATAACCGATTTCACATTTTGCTCTAAATAATAGCCACATGAATACTTCACGATGTGACTGTTATGAATATATTGGTCACATATAATCACCTTAAATGTGGCCATAAACATAATTTAGTCACACATTTGTGATATGTTGTGGCTATTGTAAAGGCATATAGTCACATGATCGTGCTAGAAGTAAATGTGACTATACACATTAGCTTTTGGCAAGCTAACACAAACTAAACTTTAAACACACATATTAAGTTACGTGACCATATGTACTGGATTTTGGCTACACTTAAATAATGTGTGACAAAACTTGAGTCCATGATTTAGACACATAAACAAACACTTCATGTGACCATATATGACATTATGAATTTAGACACACAAACACTCAATGTGACTAATATGAAATTTAATGATAACCGATTTCACATTTTGCTCTAAATAATAGCCACATGAATACTTCACGATGTGACTGTTATGAATATATTGGTCACATATAATCACCTTAAATGTGGCCATAAACATAATTTAGTCACACATTTGTGATATGTTGTGGCTATTGTAAAGGCATATAGTCACATGATCGTGCTAGAAGTAAATGTGACTATACACATTAGCTTTTGGCAAGCTAACACAAACTAAACTTTAAACACACATATTAAGTTACGTGACCATATGTACTGGATTTTGGCTACACTTAAATAATGTGTGACAAAACTTGAGTCCATGATTTAGACACATAAACAAACACTTCATGTGACCATATATGACATTATGAATTTAGACACACAAACACTCAATGTGACTAATATGAAATTTAATGATAACCGATTTCACATTTTGCTCTAAATAATAGCCACATGAATACTTCACGATGTGACTGTTATGAATATATTGGTCACATATAATCACCTTAAATGTGGCCATAAACATAATTTAGTCACACATTTGTGATATGTTGTGGCTATTGTAAAGGCATATAGTCACATGATCGTGCTAGAAGTAAATGTGACTATACACATTAGCTTTTGGCAAGCTAACACAAACTAAACTTTAAACACACATATTAAGTTACGTGACCATATGTACTGGATTTTGGCTACACTTAAATAATGTGTGACAAAACGTTTAGTGTGACCATATATGGCATTTGGTCATAGTGTTCAAGTGTGTGACATATATTTGTTACTATTTATATGTATATCATGACTAATGCTTCAAGCTTACTTGTATTTGTCACGCGTTCCAAATTCATATGTGGCTAAATAATATTAATAGTTACCTTTAGACACATAATGTTCGAATGTGTGGCAATACAGTTCTAATGGTCACACAATCGAAATTTTCATGTGTGGCTAATTAGTAAATGTTGTCTATTTTGGTACCTTTAGCCACATAAATATGTGAATGTATGGCCGTTCCATTTTGCCCATGTGTGACCAAATCTACTTTTTTGTACTAGTGTAAACCTGGTTTAAATCTATAATGTTTCTTGGGGTCGCCTAAACCTGGGTGATAGTATGCCACGTGGGGTGAAGGTGGTGTATTAATAGTTAATGGATCTATTACCTTCTTCATGAAAGTACCCAGAATACATAGGTTAATGAGTGGGTCGGTTCCTCTTTTGTCTCCTAGACTTGCATCTAAGGGTAAGAATTCGGTAAAAGTTGAGGCTCCAGTTCATCAACACTAGGAATTTCCTTAGAACTAAGAGTAATGTCATGTTTACAAGTTTTCAAGCCTAAATCCTCTACTTGTGGTTCGTCTAAGGGTTCTACCTCCATTGGGAATCCTAAAGTCTCTTCTACTTCTTCTGGGTAAGTCACGGGCGGTGTGTATTCCTTAAATGATGGTAGCACTTGTGGGGTACTTTGTGGGTCTGGATTTTCCGCATCATGTCGGTACTTGATGTTTCGGTTATTCCTTGTACCAGGCTTAAAGCCAAAGGTACTTTCCCTTACAAGAGGTGGGTTGGGGAAGATTGTGTGGACATGTTTGACATAGAGTGACTTAGGTGAGACAGATTTGGGAGTATGGAAGGATGCCTTTTTCATAAGTGTTTCTAAAAATTTACATTCATTGATGGATTCCAAATCCTCAGTGTCTGGATACCTTGTGATCTTCTCGGCCTTTTTGACTCTATTTTTTCCATCCTTATTTCTTCCTTTAATTTCCCTACAACCTCTAAACAGAGTTTCATGAAATCACTTCCAATTATACCCATGTACTCTTCGAATTGCTTAACTTTCTCTTCTTGATCAAGAATGAAATTCATCACAAGATTCTCGAATTCCTCTTGTTGAGATGGTTATGAAGGTAGTTGATACACTGTGTTGCTTGTCATTCCAAATATGATTTCGCTTCTTCTCATTAGTGAGATTGCTTCCTTCATGAGTGTATCAACTTTACATTCCATGACCCCTAGTAACTGTTCAATGTTGGGGTTTTCATAGTCGAGGTTCCCTTCTCTCGGGGCGACGAGGTCATTCCACCCTTCATCCTCATATCGAGCTAACTCCTCGATAGTAGCCCAAGCTTTTTTCGCACTCAGTTTCCTTAGCCGGCCTCCAGCGGCGTAGTCCATGGTCTGTTTTAGGGTGTGATCAATGCGGTCGAAAAATATTTGCACTTGGGCCAAAGATCAATTCCATGGTGAGGGACTTTTCGGAGTAAGTGCTTTAAATGAGTCCATGCTTCAGAAAGAGATTCTCTTTGATGTTGTTGGAACATCAGGATATCATTGCGGAGTTTTACAGTCCTTCCCGGTGGAAAGAATTGATTAAGGAAACGAGTAGTAAGATCCTCCCATATGGTGATGGATCCTGCTGGAAGACGTTCAAGCTAATTGCTAGCTTGATCGCGAAGGGAAAATTGAAATAAACGCAGGCACGTTCTTTCCCTATTTTCACCATCAAGGTCAAGTAAGTTCACTAGTTTTAGGAAATCCTTGAGGTGTTGGTTTGGATCCTCGGACCGAAGTCCATGGAATGAGCATCCGTTTTGCACCAACCGGATGGCGTCGGAGTGAAGAGGTACCACGTTGTTCCCTATGGGGAGCTCAATGGTATTCCTAAAGCCCTCGTGGCTAGGGTTGGAGTAGTCTCCTAGAGTGCGGATAGGATTCTCGTTTCCCATGGTGGTGACGAGATTGAGTCGTAACATATTAACTCAAGAACAGGAGCACTACAAGAAAGCTAATATGAAGAAATTAAATCTTACTTGAAAGGATTCAAATAAGTAGAACTAAGCTAAACTATGATTAAAACCTAACTATTCCCCAAGTAGCGGCGCCAAAAAACTTGTTTGCGGGAGAGAGATAGAGAAGGGTATTCTTCTAAGGGAAGTTTTTTACAACTCCTATGCGTCGTACCTAACCGTTGTAGTGTAGTATAGGCAAGGACTGGGGTTGTTTTTTATTGTTCTCTGGGGAATAGGTTGGATGGCAGTGATCACGGACTCACAGAATTCTAAGGGTTGAGAGAAGATTCTTTTTGTATTTTTATGTCTATAGGAAAGCAGGTAAATCATATATTTAAGAGGTTTGGTTTGGTTTTAGCTAATAATCTTAAATATATCTAAGCTACTGGTGTGTTGATTAAAATGTTAATATAAAGATTGTTTTTATTTAATCATGTATTACTCCCTAGATTGCTTCTCCTAGTGTTGTTGCTTTGTCACACTTGTGATGATCTATGTAATTATTTTCTAAGTCATGAACGAATTACACGAACCCGCCGTCTACTTAATATTTCGTTAAGGCAACGCACAAGTAAGGTAGTATGAAGACTATTATAAGGCCCTTAATAGTATATTAAATGCGATTGAAATATATTAAGAGTGCATCAACCATATAAGGGGCAAGGTAGTATGAAGACTATTACCCGATGGTATCCTTTCTACATAAGCATGTTTTCCTAGACATATCAACAGCAATACAAACAAAAGCTGGTTTCTAGACCTAATACATGCATATCATCACAGAAGCAACGACCATATAGACTACATTCTAGTTTCATTCAATCGCATTAAATAAAACACAATAGAAGTTTAGCCAAGCATGTAAAGTATTAAAAGTAAGAACAATAATGAATCAAACAACACACAGACATATTGAATGATTAAGATAATCTTACTTGATTAAAACATGAATTGAAGGAAGTACAATAGGGTTTTGAGGCCCTAAAATCGTCCCTAACAGCTGCTAAACGAACTAGGGTTCACCCTTTCTTTTACTCTAAAGTTACACACTTAAAACCCTAAAAACAGATTTGTATATATTGGAAAATCACTGCGACGGTGTCGCGTTTTAATTGTGACGTCATTGTGAAAGACAATATTCTAGATAATGGGCTGGGTCGTACATTCTGATGCCGTCTGGAGATCTTGTGACGTCGTCTTGAGATGGGTTGTGACGACGTCACGTGTAAACTATGACGCCGTCTCCAGCTTCTGAGTAGAAATTCTTAAGAGATGTTGGTGTAGGTTTGTAGTCTTGTCCGTTTCTTCTCCAAATGAGCCCAAGTCACGTGTATTTCCTCCAAATGCTGAATACCTAAAAAGGAACGATTAAGTACCTATTTTGGGCATAAATGCACGATTTAGGGGGTTAAACGACCCCGAAAAAGTGTATAAAATGACACCTCATCACCAATCACTTGTTCAATTGGATGATTCTTCGTCAATTTGTTACTGAAGCGATGTTGTTGGTAAAACGCGTGCATATTTGACAGATCCTGGTAGTTTGAAGATGACTCAACTTCTTCGAACACATGATTTCTAAATGGATTTATGAAAGTGTTTCCGTCAAGTTCCACAACGTCTTCTTGAATTGGTTCATCAAAATGATTATCCGAGACTGATGTTGAAGGTTCATTAGCAATTGGTTCTTCTAATGAGGATACTATTTGAGGAGCTTCATGGTCTTCAGCGATGATTGAAGAAGATAAAGGAGTGTCTTTAGTATCAAGAGTATTTACAGCGGAATTATCTGACACTTTGAGAGTGCTCGTCTCATAGTATTCTTCATATAGAAGACCAAACAAGTTATCCAAGTCTTCTTTTGATGGTATTTCATTTAATTCTTTTGATGAATCTTGAAAATTCGAGCAGTTGAGACCGGGTCCTGAATTGTTGCATTCAGAAGCCATAGCTGTGAGCTCATCAAATTTCACATAATGGTTTCCATTATTTTTCTCGTTCTGCGATTATAAATACAAAACCCTCTTGATGATTCAGAGTAGCTGATGTGCTGTCGTGTAGGGTCAATTTATTGATTACCAAGTTTTAAATTTATATTTAGCCGACTTATCCTAAAACAACACTTTAACGGGCAGTGTACCCGATCGGGTGGAGTTTCGTGGTAAGTAGGGTGTCGAACACTAAGAGCGAGGTCGCTAACCTTATATTCTATTAGTATTTTAATTAATCTAATTAAGTTAATTCTAATTACTTGTTAAACCTATGCTAAACCTAGTTCCAATGGTAAGGGGGGTTTTTAGCCTGAGAGACTGGCACAGGTTTTATGGTGACAATAATCAATTCTAAACACAATAAACATGCAAGAAAACAATCAGAAGATAAAAGAGCGGTACAAGCTAAATGATAAAAAACTGTATTAACCATATTAAATCCGATTAAATGCTGGTTTGTTTGTTTAGTGCAATGATTACTTATCTCGAAGCGGCATATCATTCTTAATACTTAGGCGGGACATCATCCTAAGACCTAGACACGTTGAATCCTGTCACAATTAACGTATTCGCATAAAGCATCCTTTTAGTTTAATTATAATCTATCTAGGGATTAAAGCAATGGTGATCTTGTTAAACCCTAGCCCATCAGGACTTTACCCACTTACTGTTTGACGGTATTTGATATACCGGTAGTTCACTATTCAAGTATTTATCAATAATTAAGAACATACCTGTTGAAACATACGGGTCACCTTCCGGTCCAACTAAGCTCATAATTTAAAGACAAAGATCGAACATTATTTATGATCCTACTGGTCCATTAATATAAAAAACGATATAGAGAGCTATCCTAGTATCTAGTTTACTTGTTAAGCATAACTAGACCCAGTTGAATGATAGGTCACATATTCAAACACATAGACAAGTATTAGGTGATAAACATAATTAAACTTTCAATGATAAATTAAGAAATCGAGTTTAAAACAAACCAAACATTAAATCTTCATTAAGATGGCTAATACCCAAGGGTATTAGCCCATAACCATTGTAATTATACAAGCGTGATCAAATAACCAAGGTAAACTAAATGTTTTACCGAACGATACCAAAAATTAAATGATTACAAGAGTATAGGAATTACACGGTGTCTTCTATGGAATCGTGATCGATGCTTGACCTTTGGTTGCTCTTCTTTTCTTCAGAAAATCGTCTTTTATGTGTATGGTATAGAGAATATGATTTTGCACACTGAAAACTCATTTTTGAGTCTTCTATTTATAGTGTCTGAAAAAGACTGGATACGCCGTATTGAATGAGGTCAATACGGCGTATAGGGGTGTTTTCCTTGGAGTGCGCGCTAAGTTTATAATCAATCAGATATAACTTCCCAAAATATATTTATTCACTAAATCTCTGAATAGTTATCCAGCTGGATACGGCGTATAGGGAAACATGGATACACCGTATTGGGAAGTGAGAATACGCGTTTTCTTGTGAAGTCCAGGCGCTGATACACCGTATCTCTTTTAGTGGATACGGCGTATTGGGCAGAATCAAGCAATCTTTAAATATCATTATTTAAGCTCCAAAAATTGCGCCTTTTAGCATGTCTTGCAATAAATATATAAAAGTGGATAATTTATTCGGGATAAATGATGCTATAAATGTAATCGTTATTTGATGTCATCGAATATCCTCCCACTTGAATCCTACTTGTCCTCAAGTAGACTCTAGATTATATTGAAAATGTATCCCAACCGAGGTTAAGGATTTTTCCGTTTAAGCACTTCTTTCGTTTAAATCACCTGTACAAGACCAAGCACCTCACGAAATATGGAAATGAAAACACTCAGATCACTCAACTAATCTAGGGTGTAACATTTAACTGGTACGCTTATTTGCTCAGTCGTGATTAGTTTCATATCATATGCTTGGCAAGGATACACATCTCCACCACTAGAGCTAAGGAGAAACAAGTCAAAAGGTAAATTAGGTTTTTATTATAAGGCTAAGGGTTGATTATTCTAACAATCTTTCACTGATAGTACCACACCAAGAAGGCAGCTGAATCATACATACACGCCCGTAAAGACGGAATAGACATGTATAATTCGATCACATCCTCATTCAAGTTTAACTAAGGGTTAGGATGAAGAATGATATAAGGTAGGGATTTTCTAACTTTCACTAAAAGTAATAAACCAACAAGGTGGCTGAATCACGCATACATAGCCGTAACGACGGAATAGACATGCATGACTCGATCTAAACCTCGTTCGAGTAAAACCTAAGGTTAGTTGCTAGGTAAGGGAAGCAAATTGTTGTTAAATAAAATTCACAAAACAAATAGATTAAGCTTGGACAAATAAGGTAGTTGCTAGAAACTTTTCTCGATCGTTCCATGATAAAGACTCGAAATATATACAAACGTCTTGATCATAGAAATGACAAAGACAACCTAAGTTGGCGTTCCCATAACGGTCAACTTCCCAATCATCCTAAATTTACATAATTTTACAAAAGTGGTGATATCGGCTACTTTATACAAAACTATACATCGTTGATTTTTATCCACATATCAACGAATAATTGATCCTTCTAAGTATTTCATCGGTTTAAGTTTAGCGAACCGATTATCAATCATCCTTCTCTTTTTGGATGCATTTTCTATTTATCTATTTTTTTATTTATTTTATTATTTTTTATTTTTTTATAACATAAATCTCGATGCAATTTCACCGTCTTCACAATCATAATTCATCCGGATAATTTTTCCTTTAACACTTCATCCTCGGACATAATACATAATCGCGAAAGTAGCAAAATACACGAGCTACATAATTTCCCATTGCATTATGCAATTTCCCGACCTAACCGGAGATAAAAAATTCACTTTAACACAGGAAATACAAAACTTTACACAAAAGCAACTAGCAAATTTGATTAAGTAGGCTTAATCTACAGGGTAGGCTAATGTGTAAAGGTGTAACAAAATAGACATACGGTGTGAAAAAACAAGAATGGCTCAACAAGTTTTTTTAGGGGATCTTACTCTTATAGTGAGAGTAAGCAAATGGTTACATGAGATTTAACTAACCAGTGTATGATGTGTCGTTGTGTGGTGTATATTTTATTGATTCAAGTTTTAAACTTATATTTTGCCGGCTCAACCAAAAACAACACTTTAACGGACAGTGTACCCGATCGGTAGTAGTTTCGTGATAAGTAGGGTGTCGATCACTGAGAGCAAGGTTAAATCTATCAATTTAATTAATATCTTGGTTATCTAATCTATGTTAATTTTATTCTAATCCTATGTTAAACCTATGTCAGTCTAAATCCTAGTTCTAATGAGAAAAGGAGGTTTTCAGCCTGAGAGACTGGCATGGTTTGGTTGATGACTACAATCAATTCAAGACACTATTACCCACGCAAAGCTGATAGACAAAAGATAAAAGAGCGGTCAAACCTTATATAAGAAAATTGTATTAACCATTATTAATCCGATTAGAACGTTGGTTTGTTTATTAAGTGCAATGATTTCTTCTCTCGAGGTGGCATATCATTCTTAAGACTTAGGCGTTACATCATCCTAGGTCCTAGACACATTAATTCTGCCACAATTAAAGCATCCGTATAAAGCATCCTTATTTGCTAATTATAATCTATCTTAGGGATTAAAGCAATGGTGATCTTGTTAAACCCTAGCTCATTGAGACTTTACCCACTTACTGCATAACGACTCCTTATATACTAGTGGTCCACTGTTCGAGTCTTTACCAATTGATTAGAACGTACTCGATGATACAAAGGTCACCTTATGGCTTAACTAAGCTCACAATCAAAAAGCAAAGATAGGTTAATATTTGTGATCCTATGATTCTAGATACATAAATTGCAACATAGAGAGCTATCCCAGACTCTTAGCGTTGTCCAACTATCCAATGAAATTAGAACGTTATTTGTTGAATTATCTAGGTCACCTACTAGTCAACACGATCAATAAACCATCGGCAATATCCAATTAACTAGTTAAGCTCGAAGCGTATCCTAGATACAGACTTAGAAGGACAATACTTGTGTAACTATTATTCTAGATGTATAAATTACTATGTGGAGAGCTATCCCAGAATCTAGATCCGCTTGGTCCACTTTACTAAATCCAGTTGAATGATAGGTCGCATACAAAATCGCGTAAACAAGTATAAATTGATAAACATAAACAAGCACTCAATGATAAATCAAGAAATCGATATAAACAAATACCAAACATTCAGATCTTCATAATAATGGCTAATACCCAAAGGCATTAGCCTTCAAACATCATAATAAATACAAGAGTAATAATTTAGCCAAGGTAAACTAACCGAGTTAACGAATGATACCAAAAACTGAATGATTACTAAAGTATATGGAATTACACGATGTCTCCTATGGAATTGAATACGTTGCTCGACCTCTTCTGCTCTTTTTCTCCTCTAAAAATCGACTTTTGTGGTTTAGGTATCGAGAATATGATTTAGCACACTTAAAACTCATTTTTGAGTTTTCTATTTATAAGGCCTGGAAGTCGGTTGGATATGGCGTATCCATGTATTGGATACGGCGTATTAGGGATTTCTTGAAGTAGGGACCACGTTTGATATCTTCAAGAATATTATACTGATTCCATATCTTGAATACAACCTATTAAGTCCTTTAGATATGACGTATTGATCTTCATTCCTTTTGTGGTCTTTGGTGAGTGCAGGCACGGATACGCCGTATCTTCCTTGATGGATACGGCGTATTGGTCTTCAGAATAGTAATCTTCAAAATATCTTCATTTAAGCTCTAGAATGCGCGCCTTTTGCTAAGTTTCACCAATTACTCCATAATTACTGCAATTCTCAAATATAAACGATTAAGTAACAATTCTTTGCAATAACTATACAAAATGGGTTAATAACATGGGATAAATGATGCTATAAAATAGACGTTATTTGATGTCATCAAATATCCCCCCACTTGAATCCTACTTGTCCTCAAGTAGCCTTTAGAAGTTTATAAAAATGTATCCCTAAGGATATTTTCGTTATAGAACTTATTCGATCTATTACAAGTACACAACCAAACACCTCATGAAATAGGAAGATGAAAACACTCAAATCACTCAACTAATCTATGTGGTAACATGTAACTAATTTGCTCAATTGCTCGATCGTGACGAGTATTCTATCATAAGCTTGGCAAGGATACACATCTCCACCACTAAAGCCAAGGAGTAACAAGTTTATAAAGGTAAATATGGGTTTTTGTATGGAAAGGCGTACGGTTTGATCATTCTACAATCTTTCACCAGAAGTACCACTCCAACAAGGCAGCTGAAGCACACATACACACCCGGAACGCCGAGATAGACATGCATGTTCGATCACATCCCCATTCAAATTTAACCAACGGTTAGGATGAAGAATGATATAGGGTAGGAACCTTCTAACTTTCACCAAAAGTCGTAAACCAACAAGGTACAAGACATGCATACACACCCGGAATGCCGGGATAGACATGCATGTTCGTATGAATCCTCGTTCGCGTAAAACCAGTGGCTAATCATTAGGTGAGAGGGAAGTAAATTGTTGTTAAATAAAAATCAAGAAACAAATAGATTAAGACTTAAGATACAAGTTGCTAGACACTTATTTCTTTGACGTTACCATGATAAAAGACATTAACTATTTTACAAACGTCTTGATCATAGATAAAAAACAACAACCTAAGTTGGCGTTCCCATAACGATCAACTTCCCAATCATCCCAAAACTTTACATACTTTACAAGGCAAGTGGCGATATCTTCCACTTTGTACAATACTCTACATCGTTGATTTTTAGACGTATCAACGAATAATCGATCCTTCGTATAATTCCTTCGGTAATGCTTTTTGCGAAACGATTATCTTCAAACTTTCTTTCTCTCTTTTTTTGTTTTCTTTTTTTTTCTAACTATTCTTCAAATCTCGGTGTAGTTTCACCATCTTCACCATCATAATAATTCCGGATAATTCCTTCGGTAATTTCTTCGTTCTTTGGTTTCACCAATAATTGTGACGGTAGTAAAATCACATGAGCTTTGACTACTAATATACATTCCCATTTGCAATGTGCAAATTTCCAACCGCACCAAAGATAGAAAATGACACAAGACTCGGGAAATACAAACTTTTACCTTTAGACAAACCTAGCAACTGTAAATTAACTTTAAATTACAAGGTAGGTTAAGGTGTAAGGGTGTAACGAAACAAATAATTGGTGTAAATCAAAAGGATTAGCTCTACGGGTTGTTCTAGTGGATCATCACTCTAAAGATGAGAGTGGAAAATGGTTTAAACGGGAGGTTAACTAACCGGTGTAGTTAGTTATAAAACACAGGTAAGGCGATTTGGGTTGTAATCCTAGATTAACCAATTAAACAAAGTTACTCCAATTTAAATCCATAATATACCATTATTGTGTCTCGAATTGATTATACCAAGACAAGTTATAAAGTCTACAACGTCACCGACACACTCATATTTTGTAGAATTTGGGTAAACATTTGGAAACGAAAAGGTTAAATCCTCACAATATCTAAAAAGGGTTATTATGTGTAGGTTATGTATCAAGTAATTTCACAAAAGTATGCTTGATTTTTTTTTTAAATTTGAGCATAATTTTAAGATTATTTATGTGAAAATAGGTACAAGTGATCCTTATTACTTCACCCCCCAATTGAATAATACACGCTCTCGTTGTATATATAATACGTTAAATACGAGATTTTAAAAAGAATTAGATGGAGAAACTGCCTGATTTTTGCTCGGTAGGATTCTCCAATTTGCGTTTATGAGCAAGATTTCGTGTTGAACAGCCGTCTTGAGGTTTCAAGACTCCAACACTTCAAGATTTCTAGATTCCGTTAAATTCTCCACCAATATTCGTCGATCTTTCCTTCACAAGGTCTTGCATAAAATATAGGAAAAACAGGTGCATTACTATCTTGGGTACCTTTATGATTAAATGTAAACTAAACGAAAAAAACTAAATTACGGGCAGTCTGGTGGATACGGAGTATCATGTTAAGAATACGGCGTTTTCGCAGGACAACTGACAATAATGATTTTTAATGGTGGAATAAAAAAGTAAAGACAGATAACGTCCAGACAATCAATACGTCGTATGAGGTGGAACGGATACGTCGTATTGAAATCTGGGAAGACAGACTCGATAACAAAATTAAATAACATTTCGGGTTGTCTCCCGGGAAGCACTTTTGTTTACAGCGAAGTCTTTAAGTTAGACTTTTCTTCAGCTTCCTTTTTATTCCTTGGTGCGCGTCACCTTCCATCCTTCGTCCTTTTTCTTAAAAATATCTTGGTAGATTATGGACAAATTATCTTCGTTTCTTTCCCAAATATCATATTCATAACTTCTAATAGCAATATATTCTTTGTTGGGTCCAAGTGAGTACTGAATAGCTTCAAACTTTTCTGCTTTGCACCTTCTTTTGTTAGGTTGCTCATCAGTAGTACTGGATGTATTGCTATATTTGCGCTTTGTCTGACTTTGTTCTTCTTCCTTTTCGGTGTTGCTCTTTTCATGTGTTTTTAGATTAGGTATGAAGAATGAGTCAGAAGTAGTATTGTTACTACTCAAGATGCTATTATCTATTCGTCTCTTATTCTAATTTTCAATATCCATCATGAATAATACCTTTTTAGTTCTTCCATCAATTTTCATATGCTTATCAAATGATGAATTTACTCATGATAAAAATTCAAGCGGATCAATTCCCCAGTTGTCTCCTTCATCCAACATTTCATCTTCTCCATCGTATGAATCCGGATAAAATTTACAGAAAAATTTCTCAACAAGTTCTTCCCATACCGCAATTTTTCCTTCCCCCTCATCTATCCACCATTGCCTTGCTTCGTCAGTAAGTGAGAGAGGAAAGATCTTCATTCGTAGTTGATGGGAATCCATACCAGGAACGCGAATTAAATCAACAATTTCGAGTACCTTAGCGATGTGGTCAATAACGTCTTCGTCAATCCATCCGTGGTATGTATTCTTTTGTAATTCCTCTAAAAATTCTTTGCTGAGATTAATTTTTATGTCGTTACTGGTGATGGAAAGATATGATTCAGATTGAGCTTTTTCCATGCTTTTATTTAGAATTGGTTCAGCCATGACTTTTTGTGGTTCCTTCTTCAATCAACTAGCTCTGATAAGTTCTTCCTGTAACAAGGGTAAAAATATCAGCAGGATTTGCTCTGAAGAAAGGTAAAAAATTTTGGCACGAAAATCAATTATTTCAGTTTCTGTTCCAGACAATCGATACGCCGTATCCAATGAAGTGGATACGCCGTATTAATCAGTTGGATTGAATACGCTGTATTGGACAGAGAACTGGATACGCCGTATCCAGTGGAAGTGGATACGCCGTATTCAACTGTCGACCAGAACAGTGTATTCAAGAAAAACAATTAAATACGCAAACAATTAAACACACAAATATATACAAGCAAACAAATATTACCTGTTATACAAATATTATTGAATTTACAAGGAATATACACTAATTTTATTAACAACTATTCTAAGGGTTAGATCTAATCTAATGTTAAAAACCAAAATATCAAAATAAAAATCAAGATTAATTTTCACTCCCCGGCAACGGCGCCAAAAACTTGATGTGTCGTTGTGTGGTGTATATTTTATTGATTCAAGTTTTAAATTTATATTTTGCCGACTCAACCAAAAACAACACTTTAACGGGCAGTGTACCCGATCGGTAGTAGTTTTATGGTAAGTAGAGTGTCGATCACTGAGTGCGAGGTTAAATCTATCAATTTAATTAATATATTGGTTATGTAATCTATGTTAATTATATTCTAATCCTATGTTAAACGTATGTCAGTCTAAATTCCTAGTTCTAATGGAAAAGGGGTTTTTTGCTGAGAGCCTGGCACTGTTGGTTGGTGACAACAATCAATTCATAGACACTGTTACCCACGTATGCTGATAGGACAAGACAAAAAGAGCGGTCGAACCTTATATAAGAAAACTATATTAACCATTATTAATCCAATTAGAACATTGGTTTGTTTATTAATGATTTCTTCTCTCGAGGTGGCATATCATTCTTAAGACTTAGGCGTTACATCATCCTAAGACCTAGACACATTAATTCGTCACAATTAAAACCATCCGCATAAAAACATCTTATTTGCTGTTTTTAATCGATATTAGGATAAATGCAAATGTGATCGTGTTAAACACCTAGCTTCATAGAGACCTTTGCCACTACCGCTTAATGGAAATCGATACACTAGTAGTCCACTTGTCCAACTATCCAATGGAATCAGAATGTTATTTGTTGAATTATCTAGGTCACCTGCTAGTCAACACGATCATTGGGGAATTAACGACCCGGGAATATTCTATACTACTTCTCGGTATTATTGACTTCGTTTCTAGACTATCCTTACTATATATATATATATTATATTTTATTATATATTATATGTATTTTAAGGTGTGGTTTGGACGAATCATTGGTCCACTTTGCTAGATCCAGTTGAATGATAGGTAGCATACAAAAGCGCGTAAACAAGTATAGATTGATAAACATAAACAAGCATAAAACGATAAATCAAGAAATCGATATAAACAAATACCAAACATTTAGATCTTCATAATAATGGCTAATACCCGAAGGTATTAGCCTTCAAACGTCATAATAAATACAAGAGTAATAATTTAGCCAAGGTAAACTAACCGAGTTAACGAATGATACCAAAAACTAAACGATTACAAAAGTATATGGAATTACACGATGTCTCCTATGGAATTGAATACGTTGCTCGACCTCTTCTGCTCTTTTTCTCTTCTGAAAATCGACTTTTGTGGTCTTTGGTGAGTGCAGGCACGGATACGCCGTATCTTCTTAATGGATACGGCGTATTGGTCTTCAGAATAATAATCTTTAAAATATTTTCATTTAAGCTCTGGATATGGCGTATTGGGGATTTATTGGAGTAGGGACCACGTTTGATATCTTCCAGAATATTATATTGATTCTATATCTTGAATACGGCGTATTGAGTCCTCTGGATACGGCGTATTGATCTTTAATCTTCTGTGGTCTTTGGTGAGTGCAGGCACGGATACGCCGTATCTTCTTGATGGATACGGCGTATTGGTCTTTAGAATAGTAATCTTTAAAATATCTTCATTTAAGCTCCAGAATGCGCGCCTTTTGCTATGTTTCACCAATTACTCCATAATTACTGCAATTCTCAAATATAAACGATTAAGTAACAATTCTTTGCAATAACTATACAAAATGGGTTAATATCGTGGGATAAACGATGCTATAAAATAGACATTATTTGATGTCATCACTTGACCTCTTCTGCTCTTCTTGTCTTCTAAAAATCGACTTTTGTGGTTAAGGTATCGAAAATATGATCAAGCACACTGAAAACCTGTTTTTAGGTTTTCTATTTATACTGTCTGGAATTTGGTTGATACGGTGTATCGTGAGAGATGGATACTGTGTATAGAGGGTTTCTTGGAGTAGGGACCACGTTCGATATCTTCCAGAATATTTTATTACTTTATATTGAATACGACGTATAGAGTTTTCCTGGATACGGCTTATTGGACTTTGTATCTTCGTTGTTCCTTGTGAAGTGCAGGCACATATACGCCGTATCTTCCTTGATGGATACGGCGTATAGGATGTCAGAACAGTAATCTTCAAATGTCTTCGTTTAAGCTC
>BQNB010021814.1:0-63768 GCA_026074375.1 Tanacetum coccineum | reverse complement strand
TAGTACATATTTTTAGGATTCCAAAACATTAAGAATCATAATTTTTAGATCAATAACGAAGGAGTTATGAATTACGCAAATTTACGATAATAAATACTTTTATAAAAATAATTTTATAAAAGTATATGAACAATAAAAAGTACTGTTCACCAGTAGGTTGAAAATATGAAAATGTAATATTTTGATAACTCGTCTTAATACGAAAGCGTGGACATAAGAAACGTAAGAAACAGACTTAAAACGATAAAGTTACGCCGTTTTTACTAAAGAGATATTTATAAACGTTTTTAATTTATAAATATTATTTCATAAACACAATTAGATAGTGATGTAGCTATATAGAATTATATATGGCATTAGTTAATCAAAGTGCTTAGTACTCATACGGCCTATAATAAATTAGGTTGCATTCAAACGTATTTGTGACGCATTTTTACGCATTTGATTTACATTGTCGATTTACTCACTCGAGGTGAGTTCATAGCCCTATGTTTTTACCTTTATAATGATTTACAAGTTTTGGGGTGAGAATATGCTTTGTTTTACAATTGGACGCAAGTGGACATTTCATATTTAAATTGATTACGTGTTTGCCTAAGTAGCGATAACCCAATAAGCCCATTATCATGAACTGTTAAATTACTGGATTTGTAAGCGCGAATGTTATAAATAGATCTATTTGGGGGGTGACGCCCCCATTCGGGTGATTAGCTATCACTGGAGACGAACATATACCATGTCGGATTTGGGATGTTCCGGGTTAGAACATCATCAATGGCAATGTAGGCAATTTATATTGCAATTCATATATGTCGAGCTTCAGTGTCATGAGCTTAAGGAAACGTAATTACATTTTTATGATGTTTACATTTGATGTATTATCATGGGGGAGATCTTGCGGTCCTACACTTATATAAATTACAAACCTATGAATTCACCAACATTATTGTTGATGTTTTAAAGCATGTTTTCTTAGGAGATCAATGAGGTACAAGACAATGGATACATTGGTGGTCGTTATTTTGGAAGTCATTTGCATTAAAGATTTGGTTGCATTACATTTTGGAGAAACATTTGTTATGAACTAGAATCTTTGTATAATTTAACAATGAACAAGTAAAGCTTCGGGCTTTTGTAACAAACACTTTGCTAAATCTAATGTATTGGTTTTAAACAACACTTTTTAAGGTCGTTCTTATATATCTTGTGTTGTTGATCTATGAAGTAACGCTCCCAAACCCATATTCTGCTGCGACCCATTTTGAGGGTGTTACATTGTCTCCAAGGTCAACCGCGATAATAGCGGCCCCGAGAGTGGGTGCTACGGCTCGGTTGTTACCCCACATAGGTTGATCGTCGGCCATTAAGAATGGTGATGACATCAAATAACGTCTATTTTATAGCATCATTTATCCCATGTAATTAACCCATTTTGTATAATTATTACAAAGAATTGTTACTTAATCGTTTAGAGCCAAGGTTATAGAGAACTAGGTTGTATATTTTACCTAGACTATAACCGTTTTCACAAACATTGCATCACATCTAAACTTTTTACTTCATTGTGCATACACGCTACTGGTTACTTGACTGATATATATGTATATATATTATCTTATACTATATATATATATATATATATAATATAGATTTATATATATACTTAGATATATATATATATATAATATATATATATATACGCTTACATTCCCTTACGCATATTTTACATTTATTTATATATGAGTTATTTATATAAATACTAGGACTTTTCTCAAGACATTGTGAAGGACACGATGGTCTTTAAAACTTTTTCATGATTTTATACAATACCGTTTTACATAACATTGAAATATGTCACAGTTCGCCAACCACCCAATTGTTACTTACCATTCAACTCCGAATTTTGAACACACCGCCTCACATTGTTGAAAACACCTACGTCATCTTGTGACCTTCTTACTTGTGAACACTAAGTCGAACTATCTTAGAATCAATTTCCTTTTTAGGAATTCTCGTTTTACTTTCTCTTTCAATTTCCATCTGTACGTTGTGGATGATTTAAAATTATCTATTCAAAATTTATTGTGGTTATTGGTGAATAGTGTCGTCAATTTTACTTCATCATTTATTCATACAAACCACTCCCTGAAGCATTATAACTTTATAAAACATTTCACTATCACATGATAAACCATATTACTATCATTCACAAATTATCTCACTAACAATTTATAAACTACCTTACAATCATTTTACCATCACCTTATAAACAATCTCGTTATTGATTCACAAAATAATAAACTACATTGCTTTCATCATATAAACAATTATTTTGCACTATTTTGACGAAAAATGAGCATACAATCGGTTAGGCCTCAAATATTCATAGCCTGCTAAACTATGTATAATTCAGGATGACCATGCCATGCTGAGAGTTGTCTCATTATAAAACTGTTGTCAATAGTCAATTTTTATTATCATCCTTGGAAGGAAAGTTTTGTGTGGTATTCATAAATTGCATTTACTTCGGGAAATCAATTAAGTAAACCATAGCAAATAAGGTAGACACCTCTTAAGTAACCTTACTATAGGAAGTCGGCATCATCTCACACCAAATCCTAAAAGTCTTCATGGTATAAATAAGGAGTTAAAAGCATTAAGATAACAAAGTTGGTTAGCGCATATAAGGAGGATTAGGATGAGTATCCGCACCTCTTCATCAACACCAATCCAGAAGGCAACACAAACTAAATTTCAGGACAAAATTCTTTTAACACGGGGAGACTGTAACAATTTACATTTCACATCATTTTACGTCAATAAATATTCAACCATTTATTTTAAACTTTTACGCGTTTACTTTTAATTTTCACCGTTTAGTTAAATCGCGTAAACTAAAAATAAATGTTCAACGTAAACCGACATTAAACAAATAAAAGTTTACGTCAAGCAAGTGTTATATTATTATTACGAAGATAACTTTTAACTTTTTACATTTTATTTTTTATTTAGTTAACGTTAAACGTTTACGTTTCGGCAATTATAATAAACTACATTTATGCATGCATTAAGCACCAATACCCATCTATACTTCAACAAATATCCACTATTATACTCAATACCCAAAAATTATATCACTTCTACCCATTTAATCCCACCTTTTCGTCCCTACTTAAGAGATACAAGAAACAAATTCAAATTTCCTTCTAGAAACACATATGCTCATTTCCTTAATTAAATTACACTATCTTTTAACCAACATGTAAACCTAGAGTATTATCCATAGGATTTTCATAGGTAAAATGTTTTGTCTCCCTTTCTCCTCCCAACTCTCGTCAAACAAAGGAACATTGGGAAACAGAGCTTAAGCCTTTCATTTTATCACCATGTTTAGAGTTAGTTATAGTTAATCCTTTCCCTTGTTTAACCCCTTATAATCGAGACCCCTTTCATTTTGATCCATAGTTTTGCTAGTGGTATTCAAGAAGTCCTCTAGTATAAATAGAGGTATAATGTAAGCCTCATTCACACACTCTCATTACTTGCAAAAATCAAACTTCCCTCTCTTTGTTTCTCATCCTAGCTCACGGCTTAAAATTAACACCTAAAATAATTTATAGTTTTCATCTTATCAAGATTACAAGCATACAAGTGTGATTGGGTTGATATCTAATGTATACCAAAGGGTATAAAGAATCAAAGCTAGGATTTTATAAAGGTTTTTGGGTTGAAGAATTAGGGTTGATTGTGTTCACTTCTTCTTTCATTCATAAAAGGTCTAATATCATCTCCTACATCATTTCATAATTTTTTCATTCTAAAAACATACATTTTATTAGTCATTGATTTTAAATCCCATCTAGTTTTTTTTGTATAAAAGTTTGTAAAATAAACAAGTTTTATTAAATAATCAATGAATAATACATTTTCATGGTGAAAAGGTGTTTAAATATGTTAGAATACAAGAACATATTTTATTTGGTATATTACAAGTATTGGACAATTTATATAATTAATAGTGGATTAATTATTACAAAGTTTATTTATATAGTTTATAAATAAATAATTATTTTGGACATTTTATTTGGACATGTTGGACATGAATTAGAGGACTTAAAATATACTAAGGATGTTGTATTAGTGATTTATATGACTTATAATAATTAAATCTTAGTAAAATTTATAAAAACAATTTTGATAACTTATTTATTCGGACAGTTTGTATTTTCTGGATTAGCACGATTTTCAATGCAATTTATAAATCTAAGATTTAAATAGTACATTTCAAGACAAATCCGAATATATAAGAAAATTGATAAACGGAGGTATAACGAAGGAGATATGAATTTTACGAGATTTCGGTAATTAAATTTATATAAAAGTATTTTTAAATAAAACAGTTATATTTACTATTTTTGCTCGGACTTTTATACAGTTTATAATCATTAGATTTTGTAGATCATTCTCGGACACAGATTTCGTACATATAATAAAGAACTCGGTAAAAAAATGGGATTTAAACGTGAAAGGGTTATGAATTTTAAAGATTTTCAAATACAATATAATTTCTAACAGACTTATTTTATATAAAAATGTTAGAAACTGCGGAGTAAACTTATGAACTTTGAAATCGTGTTTTTGTGGGTTTCGTGTCTGTGATTCGGCTTAAAGTGTGTTAAAACTTACAAACTTGGTCGGAATGAGATTGCTACTATTATTCATGTTTCTAAAAGCTTAGAAGTGTATAAATTATGAACTAGACATTCAAGAAAGTTAGTAAACATTTATATAAAAACTTTTTTTGCCTATCTTCGGACTTGAAATAGTGTGGTTCGTTAGGTCTATAAAAAATCTTTGGATGTATTTTTGCATTACTTATTTATATTTATTTGTGTGTTTAAAACTTTCTAAAACTGTTATTTTATTTAAAGCACATTTGCAAACTTTTTCTTATATATTATTACTTTGTAGTGGATGATAATAAATACTGTAACACCCACAAAAATGGTGGTCGCAGCGGGAAGTACGTCAGGAGGGAGTTAGTTTTACGGGGGAGTTTTTCATAATACACAACGCTAGACACAGAACGACCTCTAAATGTGTCCGTTTGCAAGTATCTCAGGGATTCCTTGAAATTGCATATAAATTTGTCCCATTTAATTGAATCACAATGAATGCTTAAAAGCGATACACAAGATTTGATTCATTTGTATTTAAGTAGAAATCATATGAATGATATCTTTCATTTTAGACTCCATATGCGCACATCAGATATTTCCAAGCATCTAATTAACTGTGAAAAACCATGCTTAAAAATGTCAACATAAAGTTGGTGTGAAGTTCATAGGATTTTGTTAAATTAAATGATAAACCAAGGTTCCAGATGTATGTAATGACCGTTTCAATCCTTAATTATTTCCTCCAAACATGTATGTATGATTTTAGAAATCAAAGATTTGTTATAAAATACGCATGTCCATTTCAATCCACAAGTAGTCACCTAAAATGTACGTTTGAAAGTTGGGCCGACAATTGTCAAAAGTATGTACTTGACACTTTTATTTCAATGGCAAAGTTTAAATTCATGTGTGTTATAAAATAATGTATTACGTTTTACGACTTACTTAAGCTCATTGAAACTGATGCGCTAACAAAAATAATGGCTATGTGCTTACAACGGATGCCCCCACCTGGACACCCTCAGCATTGAATTATTTTACATGTGCCTACACCGGATGCCCTCACCTGGACACCCTCAGCATTGAATTACTTTACATGTGCCTACACCGGATGCCCCACCACTGGACACCTCAGCATTGAATTATTTACGTATAGGTGCCTACCACCGGATTGCCCCATATGGACACCCTAGCATTGAATTCTTTGCTAGACATACAA
This sequence comes from Tanacetum coccineum, assembly GCA_026074375.1. Taxonomy (NCBI): domain Eukaryota; kingdom Viridiplantae; phylum Streptophyta; class Magnoliopsida; order Asterales; family Asteraceae; genus Tanacetum; species Tanacetum coccineum. The sequence continues at coordinate 57,870 of BQNB010021814.1, read as the reverse complement.
ACTTGAGCTAATCCGTAATCATAAAAGTATAGTATGTGTTTACGTTCAAAAACTAAACCAAGTATTGTATCTCCTCGCGAGATGTATAAATGAGTATATTAACCAAATCAGGTAATCAACAATGTCAAATGCATTTGTAAACAAGGCATGTTCTCACCAAAAAATATAGTTAAAACGAGGTAAAAAATGGGGCTATATAAACTCACATTGATGTTGCAAACGATTTGCAGAACTACACATATTAAGCGCAGCACAAACGAGAAAACCGGGAACGGCTCGATCAAGAAGATGCAGCTTAACTTAACGGCTAAGACCCACTAGCCTAGGATAATGAATTTGGGTTTCTCGATGAATGGTTACGTCAACGCGACACAGTTGATAAAGATTTGATTTCCATGTGGAATAGTTTTGTGGGTTGGTTAATAATTAATTTGAAAAGCGAACGCTAAAGTATGTAATATAATTCTGTATATATTCTTATGAAATATGAACTTATATAAAACTCATACCGTTGAAAATATATAACAAAGAAATCAATCAAAAGAATAATAGAGGTATATAATACTTTTGAGTATTATATAAGATACGTCGAGAAGAAAAATAACTGAAGCAAAACAATATCGACATGTTTAGAAATAAAAAGATTAAATTTAATAATAATGTCCTTATGCATAAAAAGTAAACCGTACGTTTTAAAGTTTCATAATATTATAACGATGTTTTAAAAGCTTTACAATCATTTATGTCATTTATCTTCTAGTCGGAGATATATAAATAATATTTTATAATTTAGTGTTTCGTTCGACTTTTTATCTAAACTAGTTGCCGTTGTTGTAAAAGTAAATTTGTTTATGTATAAGTTTATTGTATAATTATAAATAATTTAAACAATCTTAAAACTATATAACTAAATCCTTTTTCAATCAATCCTCTTAAAATTACTCGCACGTTTTAAATATATAAACATATATTACATTTATTTAACCAATTTAAACCACCAATATATTGGTATTTATATTTACTATTAAAACCTTACTGTTTTATTACTTAGTCGATTTGTTATAAACCAATCCACCCTAAAGGTTTCCTGCCACCAAATACTGTCTTACGGTTTATTCTGAACTTCACCCAAACATACCCTTTCAGTGTTTCTTGATATCCCCAAAAACATCCTTTAGTGCGTTCCTGCTAACCACCAATACACACCCCTTGTGGTGTTTCTCTACCAAACGCACCCCTTAGAAACTGCTTATTTCAAACCCCAAACGCACCCTAATCGCAAAATGTCAAAACCAAACTTCACTCCTTGTGTGTTTCTGTTATCCCAAACGCACCCTATACATTTTCTATATCAACCACACGCACCCTAATTCATATTTCAGCCAACCAAACGCTACCCTAATCTGTTATAGACCAAACCAAACGCCCCTTTTCTGTTTATCATAAACCAAACGCACCCTAATGGCTGTTACAATAGCCAAACGCATCCTAGTGACGTGACAAACCAAACGTCCCTAATCGGCTGTACACCGAACGTCCCTAATCGGCTGTTATGAAAACCATACGCACCCCTTTCATGGTGAACAGCAACCAAACGCACCCTTTGCGGTTTAACACAAAACCCAAAGCACCCTGGTGCGGCTGAATCAAACAAACAAACGCACCACTCTTGGTGGTGTGGTGGCTGCCAAACGCACCCTTGGTGGTGGCTGCCACCCACACGCACCCTTATGGGTTTAGAACCAAAACCAACGCACCCTTGAGGTGTTTAAACCACACGTTCAAAAAAAGGGTGGCGGCTGTGGTGGTGTTAAGGTGGTGACGTGGTGACTGCAGCGGCTGTGATGATGATGACGATGGTGTGGGAGGTGGTGGCGATGGTGTGAGTGGCGTGGGTGATGGTGGATCGTGGTGGTGATGGCTCTGTGGTGGAAGATAGGGTGGCGGGTGGCTGCGCTGTGGGTCGGTGGGGATTGGGGTAGATCGGTTGATGGAGGATTTCGGAACTCGGCGGAAAACTCGCGGAAAGTTTTCTGGTGGCCGGAGGTGGTGGCCGGTGGCGGCTGACCGGCGACGGTGGCCGGAAAAATTGGGAGGGAGAGAAGAGTGTGTAGGTGTGTGTGTTTTGATATAAAAAATGAAATGAAAATGATATATAACTTTTATATATATATAAAAGTTTAAAAATGAAATAGAAAGTGAATAATAGTTTAGGGTTGATTTTGTAAGTTTTTATCATAGTTTTGATAACTATCTGTTCGGGACTCGTTGGAGCCACTTATTGGATGATTCAAAATACGAAACTTGCACCCATTGCGTTTCAAATCATTTTTTTTGATAAAAATGAGTATTCACTCGACTAATTTTCATAAACGTTTTATAAAATTTATTTAAAACGTTATTTATTTTATTTGTATATTTCCCGATTTAATCTTGTCCGGTAATATGATCTTTTTACTCGAATATTTGCATCTTCAACATACGTTCCACTGAATAAAGAAGACTAATTTATTAACTATTTTTTATTTAATAAAAGTGTTAATTAAATTAATTTAATTATTTTCTGGTTTTTATAGGCATTTCCAGTCACTTTCTGACTTTTTTAGGGTCTCGGTCAAAACTAAAACAGTTGTCTAGGAATATCGTATTTACATCACATTGCTTAGAGTCCGAATAATGAAAATGTGATTGTGGGGTCGTTTTTGATAAGTCAGCTTAGGAATAACATATATCTTTTTCGTTTTCAAGTCAAATAAGTTAAAAATAACTTGCACATGAGAGATGTAATAATAAATATGATTTATTATTTAAAATATGTTCCGAAAATTTTACCGGTTACGTGGTAATCGCTTTTATGTGACAATAAAAGACCAAAAGTCAAAAAGTCAAGTCAGACCCAAAAAGTCAAAGGGTAAAATAGTCAATTAAAATTTTCAAAAATTTTCGGATGTTACAATACTAAATCAAGCGAAATGACTAAAATTAATTTTCTAAGTATTAGAAAATATTACTAAGACATATACTTGGATATTAAGAACAAAACATCCACTTAAACATTGGTTTCGTTTTTTTTCTTTTGAATTAATAATAGACTAAAAAAAAACTCTTTGGTGGTGATATAAACTCTTATAATTTTTATTGTGTGTATTTATTCATTACACTATATTTATACGACCTATAACTTAATTAGGTTGCATTCGGATCACACGTGGCGTTTCACTTATTTGATTTCCTAGAGTCAATACATTTCACTTTAGGTGAGTTTCATGGCCCTTATTTTACTTGTTTTGAATTATTTTGGGGGAGAATACATGCGCATTTACAAACTCATTTACATACTTGATTCATAACTTATGTACAAGATTGATAAGTGCTTATTTAATCTATCTATTTACCTTCCAAAAATGAGCTTAAATGACTAAAAACAGACAAAATGACAAAAATATGTTTTGTTTTGCAATTTGTATTGTGAGGAATGGATATCAACAAAAAGACAGAAAACCAAGCCAAAATGACAAAACTGAGCATGGAATGGAAAAGACTATGCAAAAAAAATGCCAAAGTCAGAGTCAATACTAATGAATCAGCAGTCAAACCGGAGCCGGAACTGAAGAATACTATTGGATGCAATCTTAACCCATCTGATGGGCCGGGAAAGCCCAATAGTATAATTATGAAAACTGTGAAGACCAAATGGGCCCTCAATCAATTACAGCAGCCCATTTGTGTGCAATTGACAAAGACTGTGAAGACTTTGAAGGCCCAATCTTAGCCCCAGTTAAGAACAATATCAGCATTTGTAACACAATGCCCATCACCTACCTTAGTGGCCTTGAAAATGCCAATCACAAACCAAGACCAAAACACCTTTTTTTTATAAAAACTCAAGGGCCAAAATGTAAATTTGTTAACAAAACTTGTTTTATAATTAAAAATGAAAAAAAAATTAAAGAAATGGGGCCCCCCAAAATTGCCAAGTTTGTAAAGTTGTTTTAAAAGGAAAAATAGAAAAACAAACACAAGGGCTGGTTTTTGATTTTGCCAAAACCTTCCACTTCCTTTTGTTTTATAACCAGAGGGAACCATTTTTGCAATTTACCAAAACTCTTTTAATCCTTCTTTTGTTATAAAAATCAGAGGGACCAAATCTGTCACTTTCCAATAATATTTTATTACTAAAACTGCTAGAGGAAAATGGAACCAAGGAAGAAAGTATGAGGGCCCAGTTGTGCCCCATCTCCAAACATTTTCTTTTTTAAAACCTGACCATAAACTGTACCCGTTAACCTCCTTCCAGCCAAAATCCATACAACCTCTCCCATGGTTTCTAGCTCATCCCCATGCCCCCTAGTACATCTCCCAGCTCACTCTAACCATTTCCCACCTCCCCATTACCCCTATAAACCTTCCCAGTTGACAATTTACAAAAACCCGCACCCCTTCAATGGCTGAGGATGATGTATAAAGAAATGGAGGGCTAGGATTGCTTTGGAGACTTTGTACACTCACAGCAAACACAAACCAAGGCTTGGAAAAGTTTCTACACTCCAAAGAAACACAACCCAAGTCCTTTGAGAGGCTATAAAAGAGAAAAGAAGACAACCCGAAACCACACCACTTTTACTATGTTTTTTTTAGTGTAATTTAAATTCAGTCTTTCTTTTAAGCATTTTAATGTAATTCAGCTTTACTTATAAGTTTTTGTTGTAAATTTTCTGTTTTTAATAAAAAAGGTTTAAAGTTCTTGACATTGTTATTATCAAAATTTAAAGTCTAAATCTCAGCTCTTTGATTGTGTTTTAAGTGTGTAAGAAGGTTTAATAATTGTTAAAAGTTACTTACAAGCTCATTACTTGGCCCTTTCTTCACTAAAAAAAGATAAAAACCCGAATTTATAAATTAAGGGGGTGTTTGGTTTAGACCCCAAAATGGGTCATATGGGGGTTGGAATGGGTTATAACCACTCAGCCAACTTTGGCTGAGTGTGTGGGCTTATTTAGATTAGCTTAATCAAACTTTTTAGTAAAAAAATTAGTTTTTTAAGATCCTTTGCTTTCTGTCAAAGTTTTATAAGCCACAAAGTGAGCTAAACCACTTAAGCTGTGTAGACAGCTTAAGCACACCTTGTTTGTGCTTATTTGAGTGTTACTAGCTCTTTTCAAAAGCCATTTGTTCTGTTATTATAAAATTGACCAAGCCAAGTCAAAGTACCTAAATGTCATTTCTTTGTGAACCCTTAATTTCAAGCCACAAAATCAGCAACTTTTTCTTAACCCTAATGGCTCAAACTTTGAAAATAAGCTCATTTGCCTCCCTTTTTAATCTGTTTATGGTTGGTTTTAGGTGAAAAGCCCTTGAGTGCTTATTTCACAAAGCCAAAATAAGGCCCTTGTCCACTGCTCTTTTGCCCTGGTGCTAGATACCCATATTCAGCCTCCCTTATTTAGCTTATTTTGTATTAAGCTCCTAGATATTTTAGCTTTTATTTATAGCTTATTAGTTGCTCTTTAAATCCCCAAGTTTTCTTAGCTTAATTCACCCTTTAGCTTAGTTTAATTCAGGCTTAAAAGCCCTAAATTTCTCTTTTTTTTATAAACTGTTTAGCTTATTTTAATATAGACCAGCTTATTTTAGGACTTATTAGAATGCCATAGCTTAAATTTAGGATTCCCCTCTCCTATTTATCTGTTCCCCATAAGTTGTAAGCTTATTTTGTTAGCTTAAATCCCCAAAAGAAAGAAAAATAAGCTCATAAGCTTAATAAGCTTCTGCAGCCCCAAAAGCTTAAATTTCTGGCTTATTTAGTGGATTTCAGACATAGTGCGTTTTAGGAAAAATGTTGTCCTTGAGCCCCTTAACAACTTTGCTTTTATAGCTTTTTGATAATAAGCTGTTTGGACTTGCTTTGTAATCGGGTTGGTGTGCAGGGACCATTAGTGTAAATTTCTCTTTTATAGTTAACAATGTTAGTTCCCCTTGTTAGTATGTTGTTACCTCGTTAGTCCTTGCTGTCCTTTCACTGTTAGTCCCTATAATTAACTGCTGTTAGTTTATTTAATTTAATTAATATAAATTAGGTTTAATTTTAATTAGTTTAATTACTTTAATTTTAAACAGTAACTTTTGGGCATTTTTATATTTTTAGAATTGTTAACTTTTTCTTTATTTAATTTTATTTTTTCAGAATTTTTATAACTTTTATTTTTTGTCTTTTTCTATTTTCTTAGTTTTAATTAGTTATTAATCTTTAAAAATTCATAAAAAATCCAAAAATTAATAAAAAAATATTTTTCTTTTTTATAAAATTTTCTTTTGTCATTTAGTGTCTAGGAAAAATATAACATTTAGTATAGGTTTAATTTTTTATAAAATTCAGTCTTAGACCCGTTTTACCGAGTGCGTTTTACCGTTTCTTTTCGTTTAGCATTCAAACGACCTCCGTTTTTATTCTAGTTTTTTTTATTTTTCAAATTAAGTTAATTAGAATTTAATTTTAATTTTTAATTTAATTTAGCATTTATTTTTCTTAATTTTTAGTATTTAGGTTTCCCGATACCTGATTCTGTTCCCCGTATTTTAGTATAGATTTAATTTTAGGATTTCCCTATAACTAATTTTGTTTTCCGTAGTTTTTAAGATCCCCATTTCCTATATCTGTTTCCCGTAGATTAAATTAGGTTTTATTTAATTAATTTTAGTTGTAATTATATCAGTGTTTCCATCATATCTAAATATTCTCCATCATTCAATTTCTCATCAAACCAGGATTACCTTCAATTGCAGCCTCGTTGGGACATACGACCCGGGAATATCTCTTCCGGAATCTTTTTATCATTGATTCTATCTTGTAATTTTATCCTTTTGTGGAATATTGACCTTTGCCTTGGTCATGGGCTTTCGGTCTAGGATCTGTATTAGGGTTGCTATACTAACGTATATAACTTAGCACGAAACCAATTTTTGGCGCGATGCGGGAGCATTTGTACGATTGTTATCCGACTTTGATCTGAACTTGTCCTATTGTTAATATATCATATTAAAAAACACAAAAATATTTTTCTTTTCTTTTTATTAGTAATATATATATAAAAAATTAAAAAAATCCAAAAAAAATCAAAAAATTAAAAAAATTATCCATAAGAATTAAAATTCCTAATTGGTAACAATACCAAAATATAATTTCTCAACTTGAGGTATTATCATAATAAGTTCCGGTGTACTACTGGATATCCCAACTCGAACCAAAGATTTTAAAACTGCTTCATGTGTAACTTACGATATTCGGCTCATCATTCTGTTGACAAGACTATAAAGTGGGTATAAGGAGGGTTGTTCCTACGGAACTACGAACGAAAGGAGAAATAAGCTTCGCGCTATTCATACTCCTTCCGCTCACCTGTGCGTTTTTCATTCTGAGAGCTACCGTGAAGTAAGATCGATTATTTGGCTTAAGTTGTCTATCTCTTGTCCGTTTAAAATAGATTGTGAATATATTTTAAATCCAAAAATCCAAAATTTTTTTTTAGTGTAACTTCTTTTTTATTTCCATTTTGTGCATGCGCACTCGATCTCAGCCATTCGAGAGCAGCATCCTTCCTCTCACCAGGAAAGAACAGCCAAGGTTGTTATCGAACCTCTTCGTATTAGAATTACCCATTTCAGGAAGACCCTCCCGTAGAGCCATTGACAGACACTCGAACTATGGCTCACTTCTCCAAGCACCCACCAGAGGGGTACGAGGACGCAATCCTTATTCCTGAATTGTGGCAAACAATTTCTGAGCATGAGGCTGGGTTATCCAATCTTGTCCAGAACAATAGTCTTCTCGGTCATGACAAAGAAGACCGCATGCTCATATCCGTTACTTCAACAAGATCACCTCACAAGAGGGTACCCAATGTTCCAATTGCTACGATTAAGCTATGCTTTTTTCCATTCTCTATGAGGGAGAAGCCAGAATATGGCTAGAAGAAATAAGAACCCCCTGATCTATTCAAACATGGGTCGATTCTTGTAACCAAATTCCTCAACCAGTTTTTCCCTCCCTCTAAAACGACGAATCATTCGCAATGAGTATCACCAGATTTCTGCAAAGGTTAGATGCAATCGTTTTATGGGCTTGGGATCGTTTTCTCAATGATTACTTTAGGGCATTGTCCACACATGGATTTCAGGAATTACATCAACTTGATACATTCGATAATGTTTGAACATTAATCGATCACGATTCATTGAACTACGGCCAACCAGCCAGGTGGAAACTTTTTGGACAAAATGCCTCGCGAATGTTTAAAAATCCCCAATCGAGTGAAGTGCAAGTTCGTCAAACACGATGCTATGGCAAGTTGTTGCCAATAGGTAGTACAAAACTCTTTCCACCCAAGCTGTTTCAACTGATGTGATGAACTTAAGGATTATTGTCCGAGCATTGCTCTTAGACAAGAAGACCAAGCTTTCTACAGCTCCAGCTCCAGCTCCATGACCTGTCAAAGAAGAGTTAGTTGAGCTAAGTTGTGTTACTTGCGGTGGTGCCATTCTCATCAGAAACTGTCAGCCAATCATGGGCAACGCAACCATACACGATAAACAAACCTCATCTCCACCTTTATCGGGACAACATTTCTGAGTATGTGCACATGCCGCTTTGTGCTAGCTAATTCAACCAAAGTAAGCATCCGATTTCCGACCTCAAATGGTTGCAAATCATATTAGACCTCCAGGTTTTCCACCAGTTCAGAACTCTCAAGCTAATAATGCTAACAATTTTCAATCGGGGGGAACTAACTGTAACCAAAATCGGGAGAGCATTTTCAATCCAAAACAGAGAGGAAATTTTAACCAGTCCAATTTCAGTCAAATCAACTTCATAGGTCCCCAGGTTAATCAGTCTCCAGCTTATCAAGCCCCCGTTCCCAGTCACACAGTGTCACATGGAACGATTTTGACAACTACGTCAAGGCTAATGATGCTATCATGAGAAACATGCAAAATAACCTCCAAAACCAGGGTCAGAACATGCAAATTGAAACAAACAAATTGAATAATCCAAATGGCAAATCTGTACTGGATATGGGCTAAGTTTGGTAAACTGCCAATACCGCTTCTAATTAAGGGTCAGGACACTCACCCTAGGTTTAACACAGTTACTATACCCTAGAGAAGACTTAAGGGGTTATCACTACCCGAAGCGGTTTGTTGACATATCAAGGACCCCCAATTCCTACTTCTTAGTTGTGATGACAATACCCGAGGTGACAAAAGGAACCATGTGCACCATTTTTGCTCACAAAGTTTACCGCACCCGTTCCAAACCTCCGGTAGGTCCTGAACCAATCACTAACTCCAGTTTTTGAGGCCCATTGATGTCTGATGTTTGCTTACCACGTGCCAAACACTAAACCTTCAGTTTCTCTTCATTATCCTTCGTGGAGTGATATGAAAAGAGCGTAATCAAGCTAATGAACAAATCGACAAATTCTATGAAAATCTTCAAAAGATGGGTTTCGAGATTAGCTTTACGGATGTCTTGTTTGTGGACTGCCCAAATTCGCCTCCCTCGACTCTAAGACCTTACTTGGAAATAAAGAGAACACTTACTGAAGTGGCTCGAACTTCCAATTAAACCATGGTCTAGCTCGAACTCCGAGGAATGAACATTGTTTCAGCGGTCATCTTGAAAAAGTTAACCAGGAAAACTTGGAGACCCGGCAGTTCCTGATTCCTTTGAATTTCAGGTTGGATGGAATGCTTAGCATTAGCCGGACTCGGTGCTAGCAGTAATCTTATGCCATTTTAGTCTGGGAAAAGCTTTCAATTCCTAATCTTACTCCAACTTGCTTTGACGCTCGAACTTGCGGATCGATCATTTTCTAAACCAATGGGAATTGCAAAAGACATCTCGTTAAATTGGTGTATTTCACTTTCCAGCCGACTTGTGGGTTGGTAGATTTTGAGCTAGACCCCCGAGGTCCCTTTAATTTCGGGTGGTTTTGGGCTTTTTTTCTTAAAGACCAGTCGTGCTTTGATTGATGTGCACAAGGTCGTGAATTAACTTTAGAATAGGAAAGTGAAGCCATCACTTACAATTTGGTGATCAGACTTCGAGATACTCGGCCAATTACACTCACATGACGGCAAACAAGATTGACGTCATTGATATGGCTAGTGAGGAATTTCTCTCAAGAGTTCTTGGTTTACTGATATAATCGCTTGAGTGGAAATTCCAACTCCGTATTTATGATCCAATTGTTGCTATTCTTCTCCTATCCTATATCCATTTGGGATGAGTTGATTTCTATGCTTCTCGAAGAAGCCGACTCTTTCCTTGGTCTAGCAGATGATCCGGATTGTCCAGCATATAATCCATTCTACTATGATCCTGAGGGGGACATCCTGCTTCTAGAAGCAATTTTGAACAGTGAACCACCACCCCCACTCCCAAATCATAAACAATATATGCCTGGAGGTAGGAAAGAGCTCAAACTCTGTGAAGCTAAAACCATTGAACCTTCCGTTCATGAACCTCCCGAGGTTGAACTCAAGGAACTGCCTCCCCATCTCGAGGTATCATTTTGCGAGGGGGCGCAACAAGTTGCCCGTCATTATTGCTAAAGAGTTGGATAGTTGAGATAATCCGATCTATAAAGGTCGCTAAAGTCCCAAGCAGAGCTCTCGCTTGGAGGAAAACTTTCTGACTTTTTAGGGTATCAACCCGGAAATTTTGTCACCACAAGATTCTATGGGAAGAGGACTATGCACCAGCGGTCCAACATCAAGAAGAGGAAAATCCAAAAATCTCACGATGTTATTAATAAATAGGAGGTTGAAAAACTTCTCGAAGCTGATTGATTTACCCTATCTCCGTACAGTCCTGGGTTAGCCGAGGTACATTCGTGCCAAAGAAGGGAGGAATAACTGTGGTAGTGAACGAGGAAAATGAGTTGATTCCAACTCGTTTGGTTACCGGATGGCGGGTATGCATTGACTATCGTAAGTTAAATGAAGCCACCCGCAAAGACCACTTCCCTCTACCGTTCATGGACCAAATGCTTGAGAGATTAGCGGGGAATGAATACTACTGTTTCCTCGATGGTTTTCTACGGGTTATTTCCCAAAATCCCCATTTGACCCCCGTGATCAAAGGAAAAATGGACTACTTTTACTTGCCCTTACGGAACGTTTGCCTACCGTCGCATGCCTTTCGGCTTATGCAATGCTCCAGGCACGTTTCAACGATGTATGTTAGCAATCTTTCATGACATGGTTGAGAAGACGATGGAAGTCTTTATGGACGACTTCTCGGTCTTTGGGAATTCTTTCCAAAACTGCCTCTCCCGTTTAGACCACATGCTTCAAAGGTGTGAAGACACCAACTTAAGTCTTAACTGGGAGAAGAGCCATTTTATGGTCAAAGAGGGCATTGTCCTCGGCCATAGATTTAAGAAAGGGAATTGAGGTGACAAAGCCAAAATCGATGTCATTGCAAAAATTACCCTCATCCACCGCGTCAAAGGAAATTAGGGTTTCTAGTCTCGGTTTCATGCCGGTTTTACCGGCGGTGGTTCAAAAATTCAGGATTTTCTCAAAATATCCTGACCATGCCCATCTCCTTGAGAAGAATACTCCATTCATCTTTTCCGATGACTGCATTCGAGCTTTCCAAACATTGAAAGATAGACTTACGGAAGCTCCAATCTTGATTGCTCCAAACTGGGACCTTCCATTTGAGCTTATGTGCGATGCAAGCGATTTCGCCATAGGTGCAGTTTTGGTGCAACGTCATGAGAAACATTTTCTGCCTATCCACTATGCTAGTTAAGATTGATTGAAGCACAACCGATACCTACACTACGACTGAATAAAGAATTACTTGCCATAGTGTATGCTTTCGAGAGAAATACGGTCCTGCTCTTCACCTCATCATGAACCAAAAGCATAAGTGAATACGGACCATTCCGCCCTTAAGTATCTCTTGCAAAAAAAAAGGATGCTGGCAGAGATTGCTCCGATGGGTTCTCCTCTCCAAGAATTTGACTTCAAAGGTTTAATTGAAACTAAAGGTGCCTGAGAACCTCGAAGCCGATCATATGTCCAGATTGGGGAAAAACCAGTATGAAAACGTCAATGATCCTTAAAGAGATAAATGAAAGTTTTCCTCTTGAGACGTTAAAATATGGTGACTTTCGTGGAGATTCTAGAACCCGTGGTTTTGCAGACTTTGCAATTACCCACGGATGGGTTGATTCATTGTGAAGGGCAGGTGGACCCAGCAGAAAAAAAAGAAAAGACAAGTTTTTCAAAGATGTTAAACACTATTTCTGGGACGACCCCTTTTGTTTAATTTTGTGCGGATCAAGTGATCAGAGCGAATTGTAGGTGCACGGCAATGAAGCTCTGAGATTCCATCTGCTTGCCACAATGGACCACCCGGGGGACATCATGGTCAAACCTCACAGCCAAAAAGATCTTTGACTTCTCCGGTTTCTTCTGGCCCACCATCTATAAAGATGCCCGAGGAGTTTGTCAAGAACTGTGACTCGTGCCAACGTCAAGGAAAAACTTCACAACGTGATGAGATGCCTCAAAACTCCATCCAAGTTTGTGAAATCTTTGACATTTGGGGCATCGACTTTATGGGCCCGTTCCCGTCTTCACGAGGGAACAAGTATATTCTCGTGGCAGTCGACTATTTGTCAAAATGGGTTGAAGCGAAAGCGCTCCCCACCAATGATGCCCGAGTAGTTTGCAAATTTCTGAAATCTCTCTTCGCCAGATTTGGTGCTACAGTGCAATTATTAGGATCGCGGAACCCATTTTTGTAAATAATGACCAGTTTGCAATGGTCATGCAGAAATTGGAGTTACTCACCGTCTCTCCACCGATTATCACCCACAAACAAGTGGGCAAGTGGAAGTTCAATATCGTTGGCTTGAAAAAGCCTTGAAAGGACCATAGGTGAAAACCGTGCCTCCTGGTCGGACAAACTAGATGATGCACTATGGGCCTTCCGCACAGCTTACAAAACACCCATCGGGTGTACTCCTTACAAGCTTGTGTATGGAAAGGCATGCCATCTTCCGATCGAGCTTGAGCACAAAGCCTACTGGGCCTTAAAGCAAGCAAACTTCGATCCTGTAATTACGGGTGATCACCGGAAAGTTCAACTCAATGAACTAAATGAACTTCGTGATCATGCCTATGAGAACTCTTTGATCTACAAGGCCAAAACAAAGAGGCTCCATGACTCCAAGATCAAAAACCGTGTTTTCAACATTGGTGATCGAGTCCTCCTCTTTAATTCCAGATTAAAGATTTTCTCGGGCAAACTAAAATCCCGTTGGAATGGCCCTTTCACCATCACTAGAGTATTTCCGTACGGCACTATTGAGCTTTCTCAAGCCAACGGGCCAAATTTCAAAGTGAATGGTCATCGCGGTCAAGCATTACTTTGGAGGGAAACGTACCACACTTGGTGAGTTTCCAGATTCCTAACTTTCCCCAAGGATATATAAATCCTAGTGATGGTCAAGCATCGCGACCCTTAAAACAAGCGCTACGTGGGAGGCACCCCTATGCTTATCCATAGTTATAATATAATAAGTGGTGTTGTTGTGTTTAAAATAGCTTGATCTTTTTATTTACCGTGTTTCCATGTTGTTTGTATTGTTAATTGTCCAGGATTGCCCGGATTGTGAAGACTCTCAGTTTTGTCATTCATCAAGAGTTTCACATCCTCAGCTTCATTTGGGAATCCGATATCCTAATCTTATCGACTAACGTTTTATCTTTTGGCATACCTCATAAATGGCCTTAGGATTAATGTAATACCCTTCAAAACATCGAGGACGATGTTTAGTTCTAGTTTGGGGGGGTATCTTCGATTTGATTGTTGCCTGCAGCATTGTTACCACGTGAACCCGTTTTTACCACCAAAATACCAAAAAAATGAAAAAAATTGAAAATTTTCAAAAATATAATAAGTGTTTTGTCACAGTTTTGCTTTTCTTTTGGGTAGAATAAGAATAATTTTTGACTTGATCGGGCGTGTTGAGCCCTAGCTAGTTCCTTTAGGCCAAGCTTTCACGAATTCTATAGCTTTGAATTTTAATAATGTGAAGAACGAGAAATGATAGAGTTAAATATAAGTTTATGTGCTAAGCAAGATTCTTCTAAAAACTTATACAAGTAACTTGTGGTTTTCTCTCCCGTGAACCCCTCGTTGAGATTTCTATTCCACCTTATCATACGTACTCAATTTAATTCAACTAAGTCAATCGATGTTTTCAGAAAAAGCTTCAAATTTGTAACTTGAGTTTTCAAAACGAGATTTTGTAGTGATTTAAAAGATAAATGCCAAAGAAGCATGAATGAAATGTGAATGCAAAAATGCATGAATATTGAAATTTTGCCAATGAAGCATGCATTTGTATTATGGAACAAGTAAAAGATGTGTCGTGTTTACCACTCCGCTTAGCTCGAGGTGGGGGTTCTAACTAAGACGTCTTTGGGCTTTAGGGATTGGTTTTTGTGTCGTGATATCTCACTTGGGAAGATAGGGTATAGGTGAGGGTTCAAACTAAGACCACCAATCCTAGCCTATTAGGAATAAGGTGTTGGTGATTTTCCACTACGCTAGCAAGGGGTGGGTTTTCAAAACTAAGAACACCGGTCGTTGGTCGATGATAGCCTTACTCCGTTAACCACGAGGTAGGGGTTCAATCCTAAGCAACGCCATTACTAGCCTTTAAGAACTTTATGATATTGATGTTTGAAAATGTATGCAAAAAGTTCTAATGTTTAAATCTCGAACATCAAGTTACAAGGTCTTAATAAGTTGTTGCTTTGAGGTCAGATTCTCTTGAATTATGACTATGAATAAATATGTTAGTCTATGGTTAACTTAAAATGGCAGTACCACATTCAATCGTAATCCATGTTGGGAAAGTTGAAAATTCACCAAGTCATAAGTATGAGGGCTTAACATATAAACTTATATCGACAATGATCTTGTTTAATTGCTTAGCTTGGAACTGTGAAAAATCGTGATGATGAATTTATCGTAAGGAACATCGTAGATCACTCTAAGGGCGCGTCTCATTCTATGGTAATACCCAAGGTATTAATAAATAATGAAGTCAAACGTGTTAAAAAATGAGAAAATCCAAAAATTTAGTTAGTGTAATAAATTCAGGAAAAATGGTGTGGGGGGGGGGGGGAAAACGGGGGCTTACAATGTTTACTTCATAACATTGCGTGAGGACACACAATACCTTAGTTTGGGGGATTTGATAAGTGCTTAATTACACATATCTTTTACCTCTAAAAACGAGCTTAAATGACCAAAAACAGACAAAAACTGCCAAATATATGTTTGTTTTGCATTTGTATTGTGCAGGAAGTGGATATCAACAAAAAGACAGAAAACCAAGCCAAAATGACAAAACTGAGCATGGAAT
This sequence comes from Tanacetum coccineum, assembly GCA_026074375.1. NCBI lineage: Eukaryota > Viridiplantae > Streptophyta > Magnoliopsida > Asterales > Asteraceae > Tanacetum > Tanacetum coccineum. The sequence goes on along the minus strand of BQNB010021814.1, from coordinate 42,415 downwards.
GGAAAAAGACTGTTGCAAAATCAAGGCAAAGTCCAAAAATACCCAAAGTCAGAGTCAAGACAGAAGGAATCAGCAGAGTTCAAACGAAGCGGAGCTGAAGATTACTATTGGATGCAAATCTTCTAAACCCCATCTGATGGGCCTTGGGAAAGCCAATAGTATTAAATTATGAAGAGGTGTGAAGTACCAAAATGGGCCCTCAATAAATTACAACAGCCCATTTGTGTGCATTTGACAAAGACTGTGAAGACTTTGAAGGCCCAATCCTTGCCCAGTTACTGCCAATCTCAGCCATTGTACACACAAAACCCATCACCTACCTTATTGGGCCCAACCCAAACCCAATTGGGCCCAATAGCCCAAACCAAACCCAATTGGGCCCAACACAAAACCCAAGCCCAACAAAAGCCCATTAACCCTTTTTTATAAAACTCAAGGACCAAAAGTGTAAATTTTAAATCTTGTTTTATAATTAAAAAAATGAAAAAAAAAAATAAAGAAAAGGGCCAAAGCTGCCAATTGTTGAAAGTTTCTTTAACTCTTTTTATAATAAAACACAAGGGCTGTTTTGCAATTTACTTAAACTTCTTTAAACTCTTTTACTTATAAAACCAGAGGGACCCATAGTGTCATTTTCCAAACCAGTTTTATAACTAAAAGGGGCTTAAGTAAAATGAATAGAGATAGAAAGAAGAGGGGTCAAATGTGCATCATCCTCATTCTTTTCTTTTAAACCTGCACCCATAACTGTACCTCCCCCCTTGGCGCCAAAACCATACCACCGGGCATCCCATGGTTTCTAGGCCAAACCACCACCCCTAGTACACTTCCCAGCCTACCCCTCACCTATACCCACCTCCCACTTGCATATTTGGCAAAGCCAGGTTGGCCATCTACATAAACCCGCACCCCTTCAATGGTGAGATGGTATAGAAACTGAATGGAGGGCTAGGATTGCTTTGGAGGCACTTTCTACTCTCATAACAAACACAAACCAAGGAGTCTTAGAGGCTATAAAAGAGAAAAGAGCAACCCGAAGCACAACACCATTTTTTTACCCTGTTTTTACTTTTTTAGTTTAATTTTAAATAAGTCTGCCAAATTATTGTTTCTCGTTCTATTCATGAGTTTTTTTTTTGGGTTGTTTGTAATATTTTCTGTTTTTATATTAAAAGTTTAAGAGTTCTTGTGTAAAATGTCTATTGTCGCATTTGAAAGTATAATTTAAGTTGTTTAATTTGTTTAAATTATATAAAAATGTATTAAAAGTTTATTAAAACTTCACTTAATGTTTTATTCTCTCAGCTGCATTTTTACCAAAAAAACAGTTATCATCACTTGTATATAAATAAGGGGGGTGTTTGGTTTTTAGACTTTAAAATGGGGTCATATGAGGGGGTATATGGGTTATAACCAATCAGCCAACTTTGGCTGAGTGTTGGAGTTTAATAAAGCCACTTTTAATCAAGCTTTTTATGTGTAAATAATAAATTTTTAAGGCTCCTTTGCTTTCTGTCAAAGTTTTATAAGCCACAAAGTGAGCTAAACCACTTAAGCTGTGTAGACAGCTTAAGCACACCTTTAGTGTGCTTATTTAGTCATAAACTAGCCCCTTTCAAGAGCCACTTTGTTCTGTTATTATAAAATTGACCAAGCCAAGTCAAAGTACCTAAATGTCATTTCTTTGTAAACCCTTAATTTCAAGCCACAAAATCAGCAACTTTTTCTTAACCCTAATGGCTCAAACTTTGGAATCAAGCTTAATCATATGTCTTGTAAAATAGGTTTGGATTTGGAATTTGGCTAAACAGCTCTTAAGGCTTATTTCAATAAGCAAAATAAGCCCCTTTTGGCCACTGCCTTGCTCTCCCCTTGGTTGTGACACCAACCATGCAGCCTCCCTTTATTTAGCTTATTTGTATTTAAGCTCCTAGATATTTTAGCTTTTATTTATAGCTTATTAGTTGCTCTTTAAATCCCCAAGTTTTCTTAGCTTAATTCACCCTTTAGCTTAGTTTAATTCAGGCTTAAAAGCCCTAAATTTCTTTTTTTTTTATAAACTGTTTAGCTTATTTTAATATAGACCAGCTTATTTTAGGGCTTATTATAGGTTACTTTAGCTTATTTAAGAATCCCCTAGCCTATTTATCTGTTCCCCATAAGTTTTAGCTTATTTTGTTAGCTTAAATCCCCAAAAGAAAGAAAAATAAGCTTATAAGCTTATTAAGCTTCTGTCAGTCAAAAAAAGCTTAATTTTCCAGCTTATTTAGTGGATTTCAGACATAGTACGTTTTAGGAAAAATGTTGTCCTTGAGCCCCTTAACAACTTTGCTTTTATAGCTTTTTGATAATAAGCTGTTTGGACTTGCTTTGTAATACGGGTTGGTGTGCAGGGACCATTGTGTAAAATTTCGCTTTTATAGTTATAATTGTTAGTTCCCCTTGTTAGTATGTTGTTACCTCGTTAGTCCTTGCTGTCCTTTCACTGTTAGTCCCTATAATTGACAGCTGTTAGTTTATTTAATTTAATTAATATAAATTAGGTTTAATTTTAATTAGTTTAATTACTTTAATTTTAAACAGTAACTTTTGGGCATTTTTATATTTTTAGAATTGTTAACTTTTTCTTTATTTAATTTTATTTTTTCAGAATTTTTATAACTTTTATTTTTTGTCTTTTTCTATTTTCTTAGTTTTAATTAGTTATTAATCTTTATAAATTCATAAAAAATCCAAAAATTAATAAAAAAATATTTTTCTTTTTTATAAAATTTTCTTTTGTCATTTAGTGTCTAGGAAAAATATAAAATTTAGTATAGGCTTAATTTTTCTTAAATTTCAGTCTTAGACCCGTTTTACCCGGTGCGTTTTACCGTTTCTTTTCGTTTTACATTCAAACGACCTCCGTTTTTATTCTAGTTTTTTTTATTTTTCAAATTAAGTTAATTAGAATTTAATTTTGATTTTTAATTTAATTTAGCATTTATTTTCTTAATTTTTAGTATTTAGGTTTCCCGATACCTGATTCTGTTCCCCGTATTTTAGTATAGATTTAATTTTAGGATTTCCCTATAACTAATTTTGTTTCCCGTAGTTTTTAAGATCCCCATTTCCTATATCTGTTTCCCGTAGATTAAATTAGGTTTTATTTAATTAATTTTAGTTGTAATTATATCAGTGTTTCCATCATATCTAAATATTCTCCATCATTCAATTTCTCATCAAACCAGGATTACCTTCAATTGCAGCCTCGTTGGGACATACGACCCGGGAATATCTCTTCCGGAATCTTTTTATCATTGATTCTATCTTGTGTATTTTATCCTTTTGTGGAATTTGACCTTTTGCCTTGGTCAAGGGCATTCGGTTAGGATCTGTATTAGGGTTGCTATATAAGTATATACTTAAGCCACGAATCATAGATACTTCACCAACATTGTCGATTTCTTTCCAGCGAGGTCCTTTGCAAAATTAAGGAAAAACTATGTACTCATATCTCGGCTATCTACGGTTAATTAAATAATAAAACAAACTGTACATGGGACCAATACATCGTATCCATAACCCTGGATACGCCGTATAGAGAAACCAGTAAAAAGTATCTATACGGGTCAGTATGCCAAATACGCCGTATCTATACGGGTCAGTATGCCAAAAAGTATCTATAGTGTATCTGACCCTAGCCTGATCCATCATCCACGAGAGACCAGTAACCGTCCATGTAGTGAATCGAGAGAAATCATGGGCCATATATCCAATACCTCTCTCTGCTCGCCCAATGCCCCTCGTAAACCATAGACATCCTCCTCTAACCTACCTCATCTCTGTGCCATAGTCCTGGCTGGTCCAGCTGCAGATGATGGTTGAGGTGCCTGTATGGGTGCTGGAACAGCCTGAGCACCCTCATCAAAATGCTCAGCTAGACAAGCAACAAACTGTCTTCCAGATATCATCACCTCGCGCTTCCTCCTCGAAGCAAACATCCTCAAATACCTAGCCAAAAGATAAGGGATGTTGAATGAACCAACATCCCTCCCCCTCAGGTAAAACAAATCAGTCACGGTTACCTTTTCAGGTTCCTGACTCCTCCCAACAATGTTGCATGCAATCAACCTGTGGTACAGCCTAAGCATTGGATCTCTAATTGAAGTATAAGATGGGGCTGTGCCAAGGAAATCCCCCATAGATGAGATCCCTACCCAGTAAGCACTTGGATCCCCCTTGTTGAGGATCTACCTCGCACTCTTGGTCCAGTATGCACCGAATCCAACTGACTCAATCTCCTCAGCAGTATGTAGGCCCATACCCATAATAAACTCTCTCTAACTCATGTGACGCCTAACCCCTCTTAATTGAAGCTGTAGTGCCCCAGTTGTATCAAGATCAAGTACCACCTCTCTAAATCTAAACATACTAAAGAACTCCAGAATAAGCTCATGTACCAACGGGCCTTGAATCTCAATTAGCCGCCTCTTAGCTCAGCTACTAAACACACTCTGTCCCTGAGCATCCCCATGCTCCATCAGCATCCTACCACTCAATCCCTCAGCCATCAAATCAATCAATCCCCTAAAATCAAAAACCTAAACCCGGCGTATCTCTCTACCGTAAATCTTACCCAATCTCTCCTCAAAATCCGTAATATTGACATCTGTATACCCTAAACCCTCAAACCTAAGATACCGATGTCTTTGAACTCTAGGTGGAAGAGCCATATCTATAAATTTAACGAAAACAGTACAAAGATTATAAAGATTTATCATTTTGTTTTGAGGGCAGATACGACGTATTCTGATGTAGATATGCCGTATACAGTTTTATATGAATACTCTGTATAGGGCATATATACGAAGTATTATGAGATATGAAGTTAATACGCTGTATAGATATAAATCAATACGGCACATATGGGTTTTAGAATCAGGGTTATCAGTAGGTCTATACCCTGTATTCAAGTTACTGAATACGTCATATTGGGTTTTACAATTTGGGTGAATTTTTAGCCAATACGCCTTATCCATTTTAGTAGATACGCGGTATTGCTTCTACAGTTAAAAGCAAAAAGGGGATTCCCAATTCTACCTGTTTGACCCATAAACTGCAAACAACAATCCCCTAAATCTGATGCCTGGTGAAAAAGAGATACATAGAAACGCATTACGACAATTTCCAAAAAACTATCAGAATCAAAATCAAAGCCCTAACCCTAATTTAATTAAATTTGAAAATCAAAAACTAAGGGAAAGAGTAGGAGCATATTACCATGTGATTACAACTGATAATAGAACGATTATGAATAAAAAACAATGATCTCCAAAATTTGTGCGGTGAAATTTAGAGAGTAAAAAGTTTTGTGCAAAACTTTATCCGGCGTATCCGCTGGGTTTTATACCCAAACTCAATACGGTCCAATTTCAGTCAGAATCAACTTCAAAGACCCCAGTTAATCAGTCTCCACTACAGCTTATCAAGCCCGCCCCCTTCCCTCAGACTCAAACAGTGTCACCAAAAACGATTTTATACAACTACGTCAAGTGCTAATGAGCTATCTTGAGAAACATGCAAAATAACCTCCAAAACCAGGGTCAGAGCATGCAAATCGAACAAACAAAGTTGAATAATCAAATGGTAAATCTTACTGATATGTTTGCTAAGTTTGTAACTGCCCAATACCCCTCAGATTCTTTACTTCAAGGGTCAGGACAACTCCCTGGTAAAACACAGTTACTAACCCCTAAGAGAAGACTTAAAGGGTATCACTCCCCGAAGCGGTGTTGCATAATCAAGGACCTCCAATTCACTATCATCTATACAGTATTGAAGCCAATAACCCGATGTGACAAAAGGACCAAGTGCACAAACCATTCTTGCTCACAAAGTAAAAATACTCCGCAACCCAACCAACCTCCGGTAGTCCTGAACTAATCACAACTAAACATCCCGTTTTTGAGTTCCCCATTGTGGCTTCCTGTTGTTGCTCCCCCATGCCAAACACTAAACCTTCAGTTTGCACTTTTTCCTTCTCATATCCATCGAGGCGTGAATAATGAAAGAGCCGTAAGTCAAGCTAAGTGAAACAATCGACAAATTCCCCTAATGAATCATCAAAAAGATGAGATTTCGAGATTAGCTTTAACGGATAATGGGGTGATCTCATTTTTGATGCCTCAAATTCTCGCCTCGACATCTAAAGAACCTTACTTGGGAATAACAAGAAACTTACTGAAGGGTGGCTCTAACATCCAATGAACCAGCTGTCAAGCTCCTCGAACTTCGATGAATGAACATTGATCTGGGGGGGGCGGACGGTCGGTCATCTTGAACAAGTTACCTGGCGAAAAACTTGGGAGACCACCTCAAGTTCCTGAATTCTTGTGAATTTTCTCCATGGATGGCTGAATGCTTTAGCATTAGCCATCTCGGTGCTGAGCATTAATTCTAATGCCATTTTCATTCTGGGAAAAGCTTTCACTTCCTAATCTTATTCCATCCAACATTGGTCATGACCACTACTAACTTATGCGATCAATCAATGTTCTATACCAAGTGGAATTGCAAAATAACATCTCCGTAAAAGGTTGTTGTATTTCCTTTCCCTCTCTCCATCCGACTTTGTTGTTGTATGATTTTGAGCCAGGACGCCCCGAGTCCCTTTAATTCTCGGGAGGTGCTTCTTATCTTAAAGAAAACCAGTTCCGTGCTTTGATTTATGTGCACAATGGGAGAATTAACCTTAGAATAGAAGTGAAGGGCCATCACTTACAAATTGGATCAGACTTCGAGATACCGGCCCAATTAACACTCATCATGACTGCAAACGAAGATTGAACGTCAATGATATGGCTTGAGAGGAAAACTCTTAAGAAGTTCCATGGTTTTACTGATATAATCGGCAAGTGGAAATTCCACTCCATATTATGATCCAAATGTGTTGCCTACTATTCTTCTCCTACCCTAACTCCATTTGGGGGGATAGTGATTTCCTGCTATCTCGAAGAAGCCGGGACTCGTTCCTTGGTGAGGTCCCTATGCAGATTGATCCGGATTTGTCCACATATAATCCATTCTACTATGATCCTGAAAAAAAGGGGGGGGGAAAACATCTATATTTCTAGAAGCCGATTTTCCCACCCTTTTTTTATGAAAAGGTGAACCACCACGTAATCCCCTCCAAGTAAGGAACTTATCTCCCAGAAATAAATCCGAAACTGAGCTTAAGGTCTGTGTGAAACTAATACAGCCAATTCTGATCCGTTGATGAACCTACTGAGGTTGAACTCCAAGGAACTCTGCCTCCTTTCCGCCCCAACTCGAGTAACATTTTTGGGAGGGTCGACAGCTAAGGTTGGCCCTTCATTAATGCTAAAGAGATTTGATGTTGAGGAAAAATTCCGCCCGCTCTCATAAAGGTGCTAATAGTCCCACAAGCGGGAAGCTCTCTCCTGGGAAACTTTTCTGACGATTCCCCCTCAGGGTATCACCCGGAATTTTTTACCCACAAGATTCTAATGGAAGAGGACAATATGCACCAGCGTCCGAACATCAAAGAAGAGTAAATCCACAAATCCAACGATGTTATTAAAAAGGAGGTTGAAAAACTTCTCAAAGCGGATTGATTTAACCCTATCCATCCGCTATCCTTATGGGGTTAGCCCGGTACATTGTGTACCAAAGAAGGGAGGAATAACTGTGGTAGTGAACGAGGAAAATGAGTTGATTCCAACTCGTTTGGTTACCGGATGGCGGGTGTGCATTGACTATCGTAAGTTAAATGAAGCCACCCGCAAAGACGCACTTCCCTCAAAAACCTTTTATGGACCCAGAATGCTTGAGAGATTAGCGGGGAATGAAATACAACTGTTTCCTCATGGTTTTCTCTATCTTTTCTTTCTACTTCTTCTTCCCCCAGTTATTTCCAAATCCCCATTGACCCCCCTTGATCAAAAAAAGGACTACTTTCACTTGCCCATAGATACGGAATCGATTGCCATAACCGTCGATGCTTTACGGCTATTGCACTGCCTCCAAGAGACACGTTTCAAACGATGTATGTTTAGCAATCATTCATGACATGGTTGTGAGAATACATGGAAGTCTTTATGGGGACACTTTAACCTCGGTCATTGTGGAATTCTTTCCAAAACTTCTGCCTCTCTTCCCGTTAGACCACATGCTTCAAAGGTGTGAAACACCAACTTAAGTCATAACGGGAGAAAGAGCTATTATAATAGGTCAAAGAGGGGCATGGTCCTCGGCCATCAGATTTCTATTCTAAGAAAGGGATTGAGGTTGACAAAGCCAAAATCTATGTCATTGCAAAATTACCTTCATCCCACCTACCCCCCGGTCAAATGAATTAGGAGTTTTTCCCTCCGGTCATAGCCGGTTTTTATTAACCGTCGGTTCATTCCAGATTTCTCAAAAATATCCTCTGACCAATGACCCATCACCTTGAGAATAATACTCCATTCATCTTTTCCGATGACTGCATTCGAGCTTTCCAAACATTGAAAGATAGATTATTACAGGGAAGCTCCAAACTGATAGCTAATCCAACTGGAACCTTCCATTTGATGCCCCTTTAAGAGCGATCAAGCGAGGATTCGCCATAGTATTGCAAAGTTTTGGGGTCAAAAACGTCCCCCCCCCCCCCCCCCCCCCCCCCCCCATGAGAAACTTTTCATTTGTCCGTCCTACTCCACTGATGCTAGTAAGACCTTATGATTGAAGCACAAAAACGAACACACTACGACTGAAAAAGAATTACTTTGCCATAGTGTATGCTTTTCCCAAGAAATTCATGTCTTACTCATCCATGAACAAACGCATAGTGAATACTGACCATGCTAATTTGTTATTGCTGATTTTACAAGCCCTTTAGACAAGCTTTTAGCTGGTAATACTCATTAAGCCAAAAGATTCCCTCTTAAGGCTTAAAAATTAAGCCAAAAGTTGTCCCTAGGCCAGTTTGTATTCAGATTTTAGCCATTTGCTTATTTGCTTGTTTTTGCTTTTCTGCCTAGTTTTCCTTGGCTTATTTTTGTTAATCTTGCTTATTAGGTATAGAATAGGATCTGCCTTAGCTTAGTTTCACATTTCATTTGGCTATTTGCCTAAAATTTGCTTAACAGTTAGCTTATTTTTGCCTTAGTGTAAAAATAGCATCCTGCCAGCTTATTTCCCTTGTTTCCAGCTTATTTTTTAGTGTATAAAAAGTTGCTTTTTTTAAATTTGCTTATTGTTTGTTTTATAAGTTTTTTTTTTAAAAAAAAAAAAAATATTTTAGCAAAAAGGGAGGCCAAGGATTCGAACCCTAGACCTCCCCCTTTAACACAAACGTCCCACACACACTCTCTACTACCAATAGCGCCCTTGGGTCTTTTCTGCCTAAGTTTGCACAAGTTATCCTTTTAACCTTTCTTTTCCTTTTTTGCTTATCAGCCAATTAGTGCTTATTTCTGGCTTATTTTTAAGCCGAATTTCAAAGTTTTTATTTTTCCTGAATTAAGCACACTTTTAGCTACTTTTCTTTATTTTTTCATATTTTTCCAAAATTGTTTAGTTTTTTTTATCATTTTTTCTTTTCAAAACTGTTTTTAATTCATTATAAATTATTAAAAAATATAATTCTTTTTTTAATTTTATTTTATCATTTTGCACCTAGGAAAATTAATTTTGCATTCGTAGGGTTAATTTTGTAAAATTTCGTTTTTTAATGAACGGGTTTAGGCCCGGTTCTCGTTTTTAGGTTTTATTCACTTTTAGCCTTCGTTTTTTAGTTTTCTTTAATCGTTTTTGCATTTTAATCATAGAAATTAGAAAAACCAAATCCAAAAACCCTTGAACCATTCAAACGCGCGATCACGAACGTTCTCGATTTTCAATTTGCACCTCGTTGGGAAACGACCCGGGTAGATTTTTGAGGGATTTTGTTTTGGATAGAAACGAATCTTTTAAAAGCCTCTCGGAATACTTTACCGTTGATTTAGCCTTATTATTTATATATTTATATAATTAAAAGGGTTGAATTTAAACCTACTATCATTTTTGGCGTCGTTGCCGGGGAGGTGTGTGCGATTTTCGTGTTCCGTTTGAAGATTAGTGTTTGATTTTGTGAATATTTTTATAAAAAATCCAAAAATATTTTACTTTTCCAATTTTGTGAATATCAATTAATTAACAATACCAAATAAGTTCCCAATTCAAAGATTTAAAACTTGCCTTTGTGTCACTTGTTAAGTACGGCTCACCTTTAAAAGTTTAACAAACTCCAAGAGGGGTATAAGGAGGGTTGTTCCGAGGAACTACGACCCGAAAGGAGAAGGTTTTTAATAGCTTCGCGCTTTCCCGCTCCTCCGCTCCTTTGTGCGTTTTTCTTTTAAAGAGCTACCGTGAAGCAAGTTGATTATTGGTTTAAGTTCTTCGGTCTAATTAAAATAAATTGTTAATTAATTATTGAAAAACCAAAAATAATCTCCTTTAACCTCTTTGCCATTTAATTCTTCTTCTTATCCCTCTTAATTGTTTAATTCTTATGGCGTCATTCGACTATCGTCATTGTTTTCATTATAAAAGTCGTATGAACGAAGATGAAGATCGTTGTTACCGGTGTATTTGTGAGCAGTGTGGAAAAAATTGTAGAGATGGATTTTGTAATATGTGCAATTCATTCATTAATCCAAATCCTGGTTCTTTTAATAATTCTCCAAACTTATCTGACTACACTCCACAACCCCAGTATCAGACATACTCTTGTGAGTTATGTAGGAATGATGCTCGTTATGGTCACTATTGTACACCGCAAGTTCCAAACCCGCCTAATCTGGACCCGTGTTTCAATTAAAACTTTGATTATTTTCCACAAACTTCACCTAATTTTCAACAATATATTTGTTGTACCCGCTGTAGGGGCCCGCATGAGACTTTTCAATGTGATCAATTGATCTTCGATGAGCCTTATTGTGAAAACTGCGGGGGTCTTCATGAGACTTTCCAGTGTCAACCGATAAACCAGAATTATTACGAACCTAATCCGTGTTATGATTCTAATTATTCCAGTTTTGACCAAATTGAACCCCTGCAGTTTCCCGTCATTCATGAACCTCCTCAAGAGATGAGTATCCAAGATATGGAGGATCTGAAGCAGCAGCATTTAGATGAAATAAAAACTTTAATTAATGAAAAGGATTATCGTAATGGGAGGATTGATATTGAGATTAAGATAAATGAGCTTAAGGGAAATTTCAATGAAATGAGTATTGAAATTAATAAAAAGAAAAAGCTTCAAACACTAGAGCAGGTGGCTAATCTTAGTACTTATCCGTCATGACATTTCAACTATTTTTGTTATGACGATGATGATGACGAGGAATATACTATTGCAATCACACCCGAGGAGCCCGTTGACTCTCTTATAATGGAGGATGAGCATCTTGACACTATTCCGGAAACAGAATCAGACGAATTCATAAAGTCTAGTGTTGAGAACTGATTCTCGCAATATAGTATATATAAAATACTAGGCAAATCCAAACTCTTCACCCTTGACCAAGGTAAAAAGTCAAGACCTACCTAGAAATAAAATATATAAGAGAATCAATGATGAAAAAAGATTCCGGAAGTATGATACCCGGGTCGGAGTACCAACGAGGCTTGCAATTGAAAGTTGATCCTTGGTTTGATTTAGATGTGTTGAATATGTTTTGATTGATTTAGAAGTCCTATCAATACGGGAAGCAAAATTCGTTATAAGAAAACCCTAAATTTCCAAATCTAATAGAACAAAAAAACCTAAAACGGGCAAATTTTTTTTTTTTTTTTTTTTAACCCTATCTGCAGAGAATGAAAAGACTTGCACACACTAGCAGGGAACGATGCACTATACCAGCAAGAAACGACATAACTATCAGCAGAAAGAAGGTAAACGAGGCTCTTTAAAACGGCTGATTATAAAATCGTTTTTAAGCCCAAAACTCAAATTAACACCGGAAAGTTGTCGGGACATGTTTTTAAGCAAACTTCTAATAAAGGCCAACATTATAAGTAATAAAGCATCTCAATAAGCCCCAAAAAGCCAAAAAGCTGCTGATTGCAGGGGAAGTTAAAGTTTGGGACTTATTTTAGTAAATAAGCTGTAAAATGCTCAAAATTTAAACCAAAATGAAAAGGAAAAAGATGTTTTGGAAAGAGTGCTTTATGTTGCATTAATCTGATTCTAAAAGCCTTTTCAACCAAAAACAACTTAACTTCAACTCATTTTGCTTCAAAATTAGTAATACTCTAACTTTTTCTAAAATAAGACAAAATGAAAATAAGCTAAAATCTAAATAATAAGCCAAACTGGAAAGTGTGCTCTTTGGAATTAAGCTCCACTAATGAGTCCTTATTACGCCACCTATTCACTTTTTTAAATTAAGCCATTGGAATAAGCACAATAAGCACAAATGACTAAACTACCTATTTTTTTGATCTTTACTGAAAATAAGCACTTTTTAGCTTAAAAATATAAAATGATCAAGCTATGGATTCCTATGATGATAGAAGCTAAAAAATGATTGAGATTAAGCCTCAATGGAAACAATAATTAAGACTCAACAGATATTTTGAAACATAATTAAGGCCTGGTAATGAGCTTATGAAAAAGCTATTATCCCTTTTTTAACTATCATGCAGATTCTAACTTAAACTTTAAAACACATTTGCACATTACTAAAACCACATACCCAATGCATATAAAACTTAAATTAATATGCAAACAAAGCTTAATATCTACTTTAAAGCTAAAACTAAAAATTAAGCATTCTACTTAAGCAAAAATTCAATCAGGTTACAAATAAGCTATTATAAACTAGGAAACTGAAATTCACAAAATAAAAAACTTGATTTTTTAAACAGCTTATAGACCTAAATATTGCTAAATGGAAATTTCATCTACTATGACCACAACCATTAAAGAGCAAAAATGACCATTTTCAGCCTTGACCCCCCCAATCACCATTTAAGATTATGAAATCCATTTTTAAAACTAATTTTAAGGAGATTTAGGCCAAGCTTATATAAGACAAATGATTATATGAACTATTAAACACAATGAACAATTTTTCAACAGAAATTAAGCATTCGATAAGCTGAATAAGCATAAAGGCAATTTTAGCTAAAAAATTGACATCTATTAAGAACAAGTATAAGTAAATGATACAAAAGTTAAAACCAATGAAAAATTAAGCATCATATTTACACTATAAGCAAGATAAGACAGCAAATTAAACAATAATAAGCAATGCTACAGTAACCTTAAAGAAAAGTTGCAAGAATTATAAAATAAGAGACTTACAATGAACCTCTAGCTAAACAAAGCGGAACCAAAAAGGGCAGCTCTAAGCTCCTAGCTTATTAAGAAGCTGGGTTATGAGTTCCATTTCCGGTTTCCATTACAACCAACTTCAAATATGCTGTCCACACATTCAAATGCAAAGGTTATAATTCTGGTTTTCAAACTGGTTTGCAGAATTTAAACTTAGTTAACACTTATTTAGCTCAAATAAAGAGCTTAGAGACTCTTTAGAGCTTATGAGTAGCTTTAAAACAAACTTAAGGTAATGTAAACTTGGAACACGAATTGCAAAACAAACTGAAATTTCATTAAACTTGGAACTTTTACAAATTTGCAGAAAGGAAAAATTTTTTTTTATTTAAAAACTAAAAAATTACCACTCTGCCTACATGGCCTCATAGGCCCTATTATACAAAGAAAAAGGTAAAAACAAGCTGAAGTCTTCTGTTTGACTTTCATTGACTTTTCTTTGTTGAGCTTGACTGTGTTTGTTTGCTGAGTATAAAGCTTCCTTGTGCTAGTTTTGTGAGTATAAACTCACAATATATCCTGGCCCTTAATTTCCTTGTATTCTCTCTCAACCTTGGATTGAAAATGCACTTGGATTGCAACTTGGCATTGTGGCCATGTAGGAGTGAGTGGGTAAGGTTTTGTCAAGTGGTTGATGGAGTGTTGCAGGGTAGAAGTATGGGAGCAAAACAGGGTGCTGGCTGGTTTTGGTATTGGCGGGAAGATTGGGAAAAGGTTTATATAAGTTGGGTTGTGACAGAGGGAGGTTGAAGATGATTAAGGGTATGTTTGGTTTGTGTACAAGAAAAGCCCCTCCACATCTTTCTTCTTTTCATTCTCTTTTTCCCCTTTCTTTCTTTTTATAAATGAAGTTTCCCAAATTGGCATAATTCAGCCATGTCTTTGTTTCCTTAATAATAATAACTTAGGGGGTTTGAGCATTTTTGACCCCTCAAGTTTATTTGTCTTTGTTTTGTCTTCTCGGAGTTTGGCTTGACTTGATTGGCCTTGTCTTCACACACTTTTTTCATCCCGTGTTCCGGTTTTGTCGCTTTTTGCACTTGGTTTTTCGTATTTTTTGTGAGATATCTGTTTCCTGACAACACAATTAGCAAGAAACAGTCATTTATATTGGCATTTTGAGTCCGTGTTTTTGGTTTTTTTTTACTCGGTTTTTAAAGGTAAAAGGTATGTGTAATTAAACACATACCAAAATCCCCCAAACTAAGATGTTGCGTGTCCCACGCAATGCTATGAAGTAAGCACTCGAGAAACCAAAAATCTCAAATCCCCTCGACTAATAACTTGGAAAAGTAGCCAAGCGTTTATCAAAGGGAATAAATGGTATCATATAGCCTCGACAAGTCACGGTTCCCTCACCAATTTTTATATTTAACACACATACTTTATTTTTTTTGTTTTTTACATGTTTGACTTCCTTATTTATCAACAAGGGGATCATAGGAATGAGAAACGTTCGTATAGAATAATCCCGCGGACGTCTTCCTGTGGATTATTTCATCGTCCCCGATTATTTTTTCAAAAGTACTAAGCAAAGCAATTAAATCAAGATCATTGTCGTTATAGTTTAGATGTTAAGCCCTCTACTTATGACCTGTGAATTCTTTTTACTCCCAACATGGATATATGATCTGAATGTGTGTGCTCTTTTTAACTCAACCATGATCAAATTATTTTCATAGTTCATAATTCAAGATGTATCCGGTCTACAATAGCAACAACTTATTGGTACTTGTAACTTGTTTTTATAAACCCATAGAACTTTTTGACAACATATTTATCATTTTCATAAGTTTCTTAAAGCTAGGAATGTGTTGCCTTAGTTTGAACAACTACTAGGCCTCGCTCCCTAGTAGGTATCAACAACCAACGACCGGTGTTCTTAGTTTGAAAAACCGCCCGTAGTTGCTTGCGTAGTGGGAAATCACATCTACACTTCTTTCCTAATAGGGCTAAGATCGGTGTCTTAGTTTTGAAACCCTCACCTAGACCTTTCTTCCAAGTGAAGATATCACAACACACCAAATCCCTAGAAGTAAAGACGTCTAGTTTGAATCACCCACCTCGGTGGTTTAGCGGAAGTGGGATATCACGACACATCTTTTACTTGCTCCATATACTCAAATGTATGCTTCATTGGCATAATTACAATATTCATGCGTTTTTGCATTCATAACTTCATTCATGCATCTTTGGCATTTTATCTTTCAAACCCTTGCTTTTAAAGAATCAAGTTACAAATTGAAAGCTTTTTTCTGAAAAACCATCGATTGACTTAGTTGACAAGCACGTATGATTAGGTGGATTATTTATAGAAGCTTATGGGATGAAAAAGAACACAAAGTTTATTCATATAAGTTTTGAGACGAATCTTGCTTAACACATAAATTATATTTTACTTTTCATTTTCTTGTTCTTCACCTTTTTAAAATTCAAAGCAATAGAATTCGTGAAAGCTTGGCCTGAAGGAACTAGCTAGGGCTCAATACGCCTGATCGAGTCAAAAATTATTCTCATTCTACCCAAAAGAAAAGTCAAAACTGTGACAAAACACTTATTTTTTTTAATTTTTTTTTTGAAAAATTTTTAAATTTTTTTCATTTTTTTGGTATTTTTGCAAAAATTTTGGTGAAAATACGGGATTACGTGGTAACAATGCTGCATGCAACAATCAAATCGAAGATACCCTAATAGCCTCGACAAGTCCCGGTTCTCACCAATTTTTGCCATTTCACTCAATTTCTCTTTGTTTCCGATTAAGGCTTTTAAAGTTGAGGCGAATTTAGGCATAAGAATCAAAGCATCCAAAAAACTAATTTCGAAATTCATTTCTTTGAAGATTTCATAGAATTTCTCAATTTGTTCGTTTAGTTTTTCACGGCGTTTTTCATCGTTTCTTCTCGAAGGAATTGGGATTGACACCATTGGAAGCACTATCCGGATTCAAACATGGGCTTGGAGATTTCGCATTTCGAGATTGGACTTGCACACCGGAGGTTGGACTTCTTTGGTGCTTCCGTTGTTTTGTAGGACGGCTACTAGGGGATCGTATCCTTGTGGGACCTCGGTATCACGGTTTCATTGTAAGTAGGGAAGTGGGGTAGGAGGAATCGTTGGGTCCTTGAGTAGTACAACCGCATCGGGTAGGTGATACCCTTCCAATCTTCTTTAGCGGTTGGTAATGGTGTTACCCGGGTGAGAGATTTCCCGACCCTGAAGTGGGAAGACGGGGTTGGAAACTACCATCTTGGAAAGCAAAATTGGCTTATTGTCCAATTGCATTTTGCATTCCCAATCATTTGATTTTTGTGTGTTTTGCCCTAGACTGAGCCAAGTTGGTTAATTAATTTTGTGTATTTTTCATGATTGCATCGTTGGCTTGACGTTAGCTATCGAAATCGAGCTTAGACACCCTTGGAGTTAGGTGGTTCCGGAGCTTGATGAGTTGGGTGCTTGTTAACGGGGGTTGATTAACTTGGGTGTTTGATTAAAATGGTCCTTGATGAATTATTACCCCTGTTTGGGTTGTAATTTCCCCATCGTTTTGATTTGAAGTTATTTCTTGATTTGAAACGTTTTGATTGTTTTGATGGATTTTGCAGGCCGAGAAACCGGGAGGTAGAATGTTGATTAGACAAATCGTATGATCGTGATACCGGTAGTTCCTTGATTAAAATTAGCGGGCAGCAGCTTGTGTCACATATGCTTGGATATTATCGTGGAATTGTTGCCACCGGGTTGGAGGGACATTGTTGATAAGAATGAGCACCTCGCATGTTACACAACTTGGCTCGATTGCTTTAACGGGGTTTTGAGCGCGGAGCTTGATTTTCTTGTCTAGGAGCAAATGCCCTAAACATATCTTTTAATTCTGGGCAACATCGGAATTGAAATGATGGGGTGGAAGAGCTGTACCTACTTTGGCAATGAATTCCTTGCTTCGTGGATTGACGAAACTTTGGATTGCTTTCGATAATTTAAGGCAATTCTCTAGGAATCTTATCCAGAAAATTACCACTCAGCGGAGTTCAATGAGTCTTGATCATTAGGGTTTAAGGCTTGTAGAATGTAATCGAGTTGATGCAATTCTGAAAAACGTGATGTGGGCATGCAACCGAAGAAGGATCATTGACGATCCCAAAGCTTCTAAAAAAACGTTTCGTCGAATTTTTGTTTTGAAATCTCTGTGATTTATTTCGACGATTGTTTGTATTTAGAAAGGAGGAAAAAATTTGTGATTGATGAATTTTGAAAAAGAGTACGTCCCATTTAAACACTCGATCGAGGGGGGGGGTTCTTTTTCGAGCAAATCCGGGTGCTCCCTCGAGGGAAAACGGGAAAAGCAATAGCTTATACCGAACGTACTCGGGGTTGGGATAACTTCATCGTAGAAGTGATCTTGTTGAAATAAGGATATGGCTTGTGGGTCTTCCTTATCGTATGGCCAAGAATTGTGTGTTTTGAACAGCTTTAGTAGACCATGCTTTGATCTCGAAAATTTTCGGGTGGGGTATTTCGGAACATCGATTGCTCCTCGTAACCCTCCGGTGGGGTGCCTCGAGCATTGAGCCATAGTTCGATTATCGGCCCATTGGAATAATTTCTTTGTGGCTGATCTTGAACTGGGTATTCGATACGAAGAGGTTCAACAATAACTGGTGAAGCTTCTTGTTGAGGCAAATTTGAATTACGAGACTGAGATCGAATGCGCATGCACAAAATAGAAATTCAAAAAGAAAATTACATTAATTTTTTTTTTTTTTTTTCAAAAATTTATTCACAATTTATTTTAACGGACAATTGAGAGAGACGACTTAAACCAAATAATTGATCCTACTTCACGGTAGTTCCCAATTCGAAAAACGCACAAGCGAGCGGAGGAGAAATGTGATGTCAGCGCGAAGTTATTTCTCCTTTCGGGTCTAGTTCCTTGGACAACCCTCCTTATACCCACCGTCTAGTTTTGTTAATCGAATCGAGGTGAGCCATACCTCGTAAGTGATACAAATGGTTAAGTTTTAAATCTTTTGTTCGAGTGGGGGAACTACTAGTTCACCGGAAATTATGATAATACCTCAATTGAGAATATTATATTTTGGTATTTTTACCAATTTATGTATTTTATTTCTTGTTTATGGACAATTTTTTTTTTGATTTTTTTTAATTAGATTTATATGATATGTACTAGTAAAAAGAAGAGAAAAATATTTTTGTGTTTTTTTTAAGATGATATATTCACAATAAGAACAAATTAAATCAAACGTTAGGTAACAAATCGTAGCACTAGCCTCCCCGGCAACGGCGCCAAAAATTGATTCTCGCAATATAGTATATATAAAATACTAGGCAAATCCAAACTCTTCACCCTTGACCAAGGTAAAAAGTCAAGACCTACCTAGAAATAAAATATATAAGAGAATCAATGATAAAAAGATTCCGGAAGTATGATTCCCGGGTCGTATGTCCCAACGAGGCTGCAATTGAAAGTTGATCTTGGTTTGATTTAGATTGAGTGAGAATGATTTTTATTGATTATAAGTCCTAACAACTACGGGAAGCAAAATTAGGTATAAGGAAACCCTAAATTACAATCTAATGGAACAAAACCTAAAACGGGTATAAAAAATGAGGGAAAAAAAATTATTTAACCCTATCAGCAGAAACGGTACACTACCAGCAGTTGCGCAAACGTGATGCAATACCAGCAGAAACGACATTTTTACTACAGCAGAAACGGAGCTCAAAAATACTGTGTGATTTTTAAAAAATCGTTTTAGCCAAAACTAAAACACGAAAGTTATCCGGGCATGTTTTTTCTTAAACAACTTTAATATAGGCACTTTTATAAATAGCATCAATAAGCCCCGAAAAGCAAAATAAGCTGCTGATTGCAGGAAAGTTAAGGTTTCGGACTTACTTTTAGTAAATAAGCTGTAAAAAGCTCAAAATTAAACCAAAATGAACAGGAAAGATGTTTTGGAAGCTTATATGTTTGCTAATCTGATTCCAAATAGCCTTTCCACCCAAAAAACAAACTTAACTCAACTCAATTTTGCATCAAAATATAGTAAACTCTAACTTTTTCTAAAATAGCAAAATTGAAATAAGCTAAAATCCTAAATAAGTACAAAACTGAAAGTGTGCTTTTGGAAATAAGCTCCAATAATGAGTTCCTTATTAAGCCCACCTATTCACTTTTTTAAATAAGCCTTGGAATAAGGCACAATAACACATGTACTAAAACTACTATTTTTTTTGATTTTACTAAAAATAAGCAATTTTGAGCGTAAAACTTGAGCAAGCATTGGATTCTTATGATGATGATAGCTAAATAACATATTTTGAGATTTAAGCTCATGTACAATAATTAAGATCATAAAGATATTTTGGAAACACTAAAATAAGCCAGAATGAGCTTATAAAAAAGCTAATTATCCCTTTTTTTTATCTCTCATGCAGATTCTAACTTAAAACTTTAAAACACATTTTTGCACATTACAACAACCTTTACCCAATGCTATAAACACTTAAAATTAATATGCAATCAAAGCGTTAATATTACTTTAAGCGAAAACTCAAAATAAAATAAGACACTTAGTAGCGAATAAGCAAAAAGGCAATTTAAGCTAAAAATGAAATATTATATTAAAAGACAAGTTATAAAATAAATGATACAAAGGCTTAACCAAGGAAAATTTAAACATATATTAACATATTTTAGCAGATAAGACAGAAAAATGAACAATAATAAGCCATTGCTACACGTAACCTTAAAGAAAAGTGCAAGAATTAATTACGTGGACTTACAATGATCTCTCTAGCTCTAAAACAATGAGGAACCAAAAGGGCTGCTTTAAGCTCCCTCAGCTTTTTAAAAGCCTAGGGTTGTGGTCAATTTGTTTTCCATTACAAACACAACTTCCAAAAATTGCTATCCACAATTCAAATGCCAAAGGTAATTCAGGTTATTAAACTGGTTTTGCAGAATTTAAACTTAGTTAACACTTATTTAGTTCAAATAAAGAGGACTTAGAGTCTCTTCAGAGCTTATGGTAGCTTTAAAACAAACTTTAAGGTAATGTTAAATTTTTAGAACTCAATATGCAAAACACTGAAATTTCATTTAAACTTGGAACTTTACAAATTGCAGAAAAGGAAAAAGTTTCTTTTTTTTTATTAAAAAACTAAAATTTAACATTCAAAACTAAAAATTACCTCTATTTTCTACTCCTTTTTTTACATGGTCTCACCTAGCCCTATTTTATACAAAGAAAAGGTTAAAACAAGCTTGAGTCTTAGTTTTTTTGACTTTCATTGAACTTTTCTTTGGTGACTAAATTGTTCTATCATGGCGAATGACGACTCAAAGTAACCGATGCAAGACATGTGCTCATATCCATACCACAGTATCTGAAGTAATCAAGAAAGCTTACATTCAAAAGCTTCCGCATAATCTCTGAAAATCAATGTCTTCTTCAAATGCAAAAGTTCAAATGACTGGAAGAAGATAAATCATCAAAGCTTTCAAAGATTCCAACAGATATGAGCATGTGAGACTAATGATCAGCGTATGGCAAAGTCAAAGTGAAAGAAGATCACAAAGTAATTCAGAGAAGTAAAGCTTAAAAGTCAAAGATCAAGATCAAGTCATCACATCAAGTTCTGAAGATCATGATCAAGGTATCAAAGTTTGAATTACCAAAGCACAACAAGTGAAGTACCCTATCTACAACGAGCTAAAGAGACAAGCACGAGTGAGCTAACTTCTCATGACCTCATCTAGGGGGAGATTGTTAGAGAAAGGATCACATAAATGGTCCCTAAACAGAAGAATCTTCGTCCCACTCGAAGATACAAACAAAAGTCTAGCTCGACAAGTCAATGTTAATAATAATAATGTTTATATTCATATAATGGCCAAGATGTAAAAAGCCCAAAAAGAAAGCCCTCAAAGGCAAATCCTTATTAGTATAAATACACCTAGTTTAGTCAAAATTAGGTTAGCTTCTCCATTTTATTTTTCATCTTAAGGGTTTGTAGCAACTTTTTGTTTCTTTCAATCAAAATGCTTTAAACGTTTAATCTTTTGTGCCATTGATCCTTGTGCTTAATACCAAGGAATGATATAGGGATCCTACAAAACGGTATTAAGTAGTATATGCAATAAATGAAAATTTAACTGGTTAAAGAATTTCTTTTTCTAAACTCAGTATAAATTAGAACTAATGAATAAATTGCTTTAAGACATCAAAAGTGTTGGTTGCGTCGGGTAGAATATTTTGATTAAGTATTCCCGTGGGGGTGTCCAAACACCTGGGCACTTAGCTGATGAGGCTGGGGGCAACGTTCCGAGAAGAAAGGTCGAAACATGGAATATGTCTCACCAATGAGCTCATTAAATTTGATGTTTGCGAGCTTTAAGATAAGTATTGTTTATTTAGCGGTAAATCTAAGAAATATCGGCCTAAAAGTGGAGTAAATCGCTATTACATTGTGTAACAATCTCCTAGTGGGGTCTCAACCTGATAACCTAAGGTCGAACCTCGGCTGGGATCTATCGAGAATACTGCTGGTTGTTGGGGGTGATTCTATCCTTTCCCCAGATTTCTTTCAGAAAATATCTTTATGCACATAAACATACTACTTCTAAAATTGTCAATCTAAATATTAACTTAAAATAAGCACATACACACTAAAATTGAATAATTGTCGAGCGAAAAGATTTGTTTGTGGAAAATTCATAGTTATAATATTGTTTGGCATTTTACTTGGACTTAAACGGTGATTTTGTTTTTTAACGCTTAGCTTTGGGGACTAGTGAAAAATCAGGGACGATGATTTATCCTTCCGGACATCCGTGGATTATTCAATGAGCGCTTCCATATTCTATGATCCTAGTTTGATAAAATAAATTAATCAACAGGTAGTTAAGAAAAGAAAAAGGAAAATCCAAAAAAAAAATAAAAAAAAAATATTAGGGATAGTTAGTGTACAAATAAAAAATGGTGGAATAAACGTGACTGTTCGAGCTATTGATTCTTATAGTTCCTTAGACTGAACACTTAGCTACTTTTCAAGGTTATTAGTCAAGGGGGATTAAGATTCTTGGTTTCTTGAATGTTTACTTTATAACATTGCGTGAGGACACGGCAATACCTTAGTATGGGGGATTTTGGTATTGCTAATACACATACCTTTCTCAATTCAAAACGAGCCTAAATACCAAAAAGCAAACAAAAAATGGCCAAATATATAGATTGATTGTATTTGCCAATTGTATTGTGCAGGAAACGGATATTCAAGAAAAGGACAAAAAGAAAGCCAAAAACGACAAAACCAAGCACGGAATGGAAAAGACAAAGTCAAATCGAAGCCAAAGTCAGTCAAAGTCAAAAAGTCATTAGGAAAGTCAACTCCGACAAAGTCAAAAGTCAACCAAGTGAAGAAAATACAACTTGAGGGACTAAAATTGCCAAACCTCAAGTTGTAGGGCTGAAATCAAAATTTGCAATGAAGATATATGAGATGAGGGACCAAAACTGCCAACTTACCCAAAACTATTTTTCCCGCCCAACAGAACCCAAGAACCAATCACGGGTTCTCTTCTCCCCTTTTATCCTGCAACCATGAAAAATTCAGAGGATAAAACCTTCCCCCCTCCTCCACTATCTCCCCCAGCTTTATAATTGCCATGTTGGCAATCCTTCACCACTTTCCAAGCTTTTCGATGGCTGTGATTGACTCAAAAGAAGCACAAAAGAAATTGAAGGCTGGGATTTGTTTTAGAATCACCTCACACAACAAGCACACTTGGGTTTTTGTCTCTACAAAGAAACACAGAAGAAAGCACAGCTGGAAGTCCCAAGGATGAAGTTTTTAGTATAAATAGGCCGATAGTAACCCAAAGCAAAATATCGATTAGTATCTTAGTTTAAAGTTTTGCTTATTTTTATGCAATTTTATTTTTCCAAGTCTTGTAACTTTAACTTTCGTCTTAATGCAAATTTGGAGTTTTAAGTCAATTCTTGAATCTTTGTATTTCCTTTGTTAAAAACATTACTTATATGTTTGTCAAGAGCGAGAGCGTAAAAAATCATTAAGTTTCATTTGTTTTAACGTCAAATTACAAGAAATTAAGTAAAAGTCCACAGAAATTCCACACTCAAATGTACCACATCTTATGGATGATAAGCCATTCCTGGATGGCTAAGACACTACTAGCTAGTTTGACACAAGCTAGATCTTGTAGATTCTTTGTTTTAACCCGTTATTTTGAGAGCAAGGTGTTGTAAGTCTCGTCTTTTTCTTATTTTCTATTTACTGTAAAACCTGCTTATAGTGCTTTATTTGTTACCTATAATTTCTATTTATGCTTTATTCATGATGTTTAGTGCTTATCTGCTTAGGTTGTTAGTTAAAAGAATTTGTGCAAATTTTCTTAGTTAGTACGGTTAGTTTATGAGTTTAATACGTTAGATTAGATTGAGCTTTTTAAGTGCTTATTCTTATTGAAATCCTCTGCTTATAAGTGTCTATTTTTGTTATTTGATAATCTTTTTTTTAATCAGCTTAAAAAAAATGATTTGTGAAAGCTTTAAAAGGGGTGTTTGGAACATTCAGTACTAACCCATAGTTAGTACTGCTAGTTCTCTTTTGGGATTTTAAAGCTAGCAGTACTAACTCAAAGCTAGCAGTACTAACTCCAGGTTAGTACTGGTAGTTAATACTGTTAGTACTGTTAGTTCATTTTTGCGTATTAGCTTATTATTTCTGCTTATTTAAGATTTCCTTAGCTTTTTAGCGAGTAGATTTAAGCCATTTTCATTATACTGTCTTAGTAGTAGCTTATTTAAGCTTATTCGCATTTTCAAAAGCAATTTTATAGTTTATTCCAGTTTGTAGCTTTTTATAGCGCTTATTTGTCATTTAAGTTTTAACTAGTTACTTATTCTTATGCCTGAGTGCTTATCAAGGATAGTTAAATATCTGTTTTAGCCTATTTGCTTATTTCTTGTTTCATGTTTGCGTTAAAGAAGCAGACTAACACAAGAGCTATCAGAACTAAACTCAAAGGGTAGCATTTGCTAAACATCCAAGTTATACTTGAAAGTTAATACTGTTAGTACTGTTGTTAGTACTGCTGAGTTTTCTTCTTCTCCTGCTAACTTAGCTTTAATTTGCTTGCTGAATTTGCTTAATTTAGAGTAGTCTAGCGCTTAATTTGAGTTTGATCCTTAAGCTTATTTGAGCTTCATTGGTCATAGGTATAAAAGTTTTAAGTGTTTGTTCCATTCCTAGCCTTTAAGCCTGCTCTAGCTTACTTTCCTTACTTATCTTTGCGTGCATTTGCTTATTAGGTTTAGTGCCCAATCATATCCTTGTCATATTCAAACATCGATTATCAATTCGTCATTTGATTACCATCAAGCCCCCTCGTTGGCCATAACGACCCGAAATACCCTTGCTTATACTACTTCCGGTTTTTCATTGATTTTGTGGATATTAGATCCATGTCAACTATTTTATATTTATTTATATAAAAAGGAGTAAGAATCCGCGAGTCACATTCTAAATAAATCAGAGTAGGTTTCATACTCTCAAGATATCATAAAGGTGTTTTTTCCCTAGGATGGCTCTAATTAGAATTCAGGTGGGGGATTCGGTTATGAATATATGTTGAAGTACAATGGTGCATAACAACCAACACTTTTGGGGTATAGATGTTTCGAGTTCAACATAGTTTCAACTCATTTCTTGGAAGTGACCTATTTTTTCCTTTTAACCACTGCCTTTGAAATTGAGAAGTGCGTGGAGCCGAGAAGTTTTTAAGTAATACTCGTTGGCATTACAAAATTCTCCAAATTGCACTTCGCATTATCAAATTCACTACCGTGAATCAGTATACTTATTTACACTATTGTACATCCTAGTTGATTATTGGGATTTTCTTGCCTAAATAATTTCGAATTGATCGAATGCTTCGGTTTTATCCTTAAGGAATCTAGTCCAAGTAATCATCTAAGTATCATCTACTATGACTAAGGTGTAACGGTTTCCTCCATAACTCCGTATGGCGGATGGACCATAATAGAATCCATGTGAGATTTCTAGAGCATCTTAGTCTTGAGACTAAATCTAGCTTTGTGAACTACGTGAGCTTGTTTCCCACTTTGCAAGCATCAACAAAAATTTAATCAAACTTAAGCCTAGGTAAGTTTCCCTAACTAATTCCTTAGACGCAATGCTTGAGATGAGACGCCATATTTGCGTGACCTAATCTCCTATGCCACAAAGTAGAATTTTCATCAATCGTTGCTAGACAAATTTGATCCTTAGGCTTATTTCCTAACTTCATCACATATAAGCCTTTCTTCCTAATACCTCACATAAGAACTTTACCATTCTTATGATATCACTATCATGTTACAAGAAAGTTACTTTACACTTATTATCACAATATTTCCTATACAAAGCAAGTAAAATCACTAAGTTATAACACCATGTTTCTACATTATCTATCTTTTGAAAGAAGGCCCAAGTAGTAATCGTACCTTTGCAATGATGTTACCAATCGAAATTACTTACCAAAAAACGACATTTTACCATCCATTATATGCCTTGTAAGTAGAGAAGAGCTTTCGGTTGCCCGTCATATGTTTGGAGCATCCGCTATCCTTGATCCATTCATCGGGTTCCAAGTCGACTCCAAGGCATATCTATTTATATAAGACAATAACGTTCAAACATTTGGTCCCCAATATCTCATGGGTCCAAAGTTGTTAGTGCTAAACATCCCTTGCATTTGATGCAATTGGTTGGGATGTGAGAATGGAAGACACATTTCTCAAGGCAATGTAACTTTGGTCGTGAAAGTGTTCCAAGATAACAGTGAAAGCCATAGGTTGTGTTTTTGAGTTGGACCACATGTCTCTTTGTATGCGGTTTTTAGGACATCAGAATTATTAATTATTGACTCTTCTAGAGGTGGACTTTTTGATCTAAAATTCAGTTTTGAAAACCCAACCTCCGATTTTTGACAATGGTTTATTAAATTGTTTTACTTTCATTGTCACTACTAAATGAACTTTAACTTTGTTTATATTAATTGTTGCTTTGGTCTAGGGACCCAAAATGGCATTTATGTTGAAAGGAAACACTCATTCTCAGAATATTGGCGTTTCTGGTGGTGGTCCCTTTATTTATTTGGGGGCCGCCGTAAACATAAAGGGGGCCACCCATGTTTATAGGGGCCATCTTAATATGGGAACCTCCATCAGAGGGACGCCTTTTTTTTTCAGACTTTTACAAATTTTATTTCCTTTGTATCCACTATGATGTGCTTCAAATGAAGTTAAAACCCTAAACCTAATTTATCACCAGAGTGATATTTTGATTACTGGTCGATCTCAAATATAACATGAATATAAAATACTAGGCAAATACCAAACTCCTTTCACCTTGACAAAGGTAAAAAGTCAAGACCTCCCTAGAAATAAAATATAAATAGAGAAATCAATGATAAAAAGTTCCGGAAGTAATGATTCCCGTCGTATGTCCCAACGAGGCTGCAATTGAAAGTTTGATCTGGTTGATTTAGATTGATGGAGAATGGTATTGATTGATTAAAAGTCCTAACAACAATACGGAAGCAAAATTAGATATAAAGGAAAACCCTTAATTAAAATATAATAGAACAACAACTAGATAGACGTGGGTGCAAAACAAAACAAAAAAAAAAATAATAATTTTTTTTTTACCGCTAGGGGTCGGGGGGAGGGGCAGCAGGAGGACGATGGCACTACCAGCAGGGAAGCATGCACTACCACAGGAACGGTACACTACTAGCAGAAACGGGTGCACTACCCGCAGAAACGGAGCTCTAAAAACTGCTGATTTTAAAAAATCGTTTTTATAGCCCCAAAACACAAAACACGAAAGTTGTCCGGGTACATGTTTTTAAGTCAACTTTAATAAAGGCACTTTATAAAAATGAAGCACTCAAAAAGCCCCAAAAATCTAAAAAATAAGCTGCTGATTGCAAAAGTAGTAGAGAAAATGAGGCCTCCAAAACTGCTGAATTAAAAAATATCGTTTTAGAGCCAAAACTCAAAACAACGAAAGTTGTTCCGGGACATGTTTTTTTAAGCAACTTTAATTCTTATGATGATATAAGCTAAAAACAGATTGAGATTTAAGCTCAATGAACAATAATTAAGACTCAAAAGATATTTTGAAACACTAAATAAGCCAGAATGAGCTTATGAAAAAGCTAATTATCCCTTTTTTTTAACTCTCATGCAGATTCTAACTTAAACTTTAAAACACATTTGCACATTACAACAACACTTACCCAATGCATATAAACACTTAAAATTAATATGCAAACAAAGCTTAATATCTACTTTAAGCTAAAACTCAAAAATAAGCACTTCTACTTAAGCAAAATTCAACAAATTCACAAATAAGTTAATATAAACTTGGAAATTGAATTTCAACAAATAAAAACTTGATTAAACAGCTTATAAGACCTAAATATAGCTAAATGAACTTTATCAAATGACCACAACCCATTCAAGAGCCAAAATGACCCATTTTCAGTCTTGACCCAAACACCCCTTTATGAAATCCATTTTTAAAACTAATTTTAAGAGATTTAGGCCAAAGCTTTTAAAGACAAATGATTATATGAACATATTAAGCACTAATGAACCATTTTCAACAGAAATTAAGCACTTAGATAAGCTGAATAAGCAAAAGGCAATTTTAGCTAAAAATGACATATTAAAAGAACAAGTATAAATAAATGATACAAAAGCTTAAACCAATGAAAATTAAGCATATATTAACACTATTAAGCAAGATAAGACAGAAATAAACAATAATAAGCAATGCTACAGTAACCTTAAAGAAAAGTGCAAGAATTAAATAAGAGACTTACAATGAACCTCTAGCTAAACAAGAGGAACCCAAAAGGGCAGCTATAAGCTCCCTAGCTTATTAATAAGCTAGGGTATGAGTCCATTTGGTTTTCCATTACAACCAACTTCCAAAATGCTTTCCACAATTCAAATGCAAAGGTAATTCAGGTTATTAAACTGGTTTGCAGAATTTAAACTTAGTTAACACTTATTTAGCTCAAATAAAGAGCTTAGAGACTCTTCAGAGCTTATGAGTAGCTTTAAAACAAACTTAAGGTAATGTAAACTTGGAACACGAATTGCAAAACAAACTGAAATTTCATTAAACTTGGAACTTTTACAAATTGCAGAAAGGAAAAAGTTTTTTTTTATATTAAAAACTAAAAATTACACACTGCCTTACATGGCTCACTAGCCCTATTTATACAAAGAAAAAGGTAAAAACAAGCTGAAGTCTTCTGTTTGACTTTCATTGACTTTTCTTTGTTGAGCTTGACTGTGTTTGTTTGCTGAGTATAAAGCTTCCTTGTGCTAGTTTTGTGAGTATAAACTCACAATATATCCTGGCCCTTAATTTCCTTGTATTCTCTCTCAACCCTTGGATCGAAAATGCCCTTGGATTGCCAACTTGGCATTGTGGCCATGTGGGGTGAGTGGGAAGGTTTTGTCAAGTGGTTGATGGAGTGTTGCAGGGTAGAAGTATGGGAGCAAAACAGGGTGCTGGCTGGATTTGGTATTGGCGGGAAGATTGGGAAAAGGTTTATACAAGTTGGGTTGTGACAGAGGGAGGTTGAAGATGATTAAGGGTATGTTTGGTTTGTGTACAAGAAAAGCCCCTCCACATCTTTCTTCTTTTCATTCTCTTTTTCCCCTTTCTTTCTTTTATAAATGAAGTTTCCCAAATTGGCATAATCAGCCCCTGTCTTTGTTTCCTTAATAATATAACTTAGGCGTTTGGCATTTTTGACCCCTCAAGTTATATTTTTCTTTGTTTTTTCTTCTCGGAGTTGACTTGACTTTGATTGGGCTTCGTCTTCATACACTTTTCCATCCCGTGTCCGGTTTTGTCGCTTTTTACTTGGTTTTTCGTCTTTTTGTGAGATATCCGTTCTTGCACAACACAATTAGCAAAACAAGCATATATTTGGCATTTTGAGTCCGTTTTTGGTTATTTTAGCTCGTTTTTAAAGGTAAAAGGTATGTGTAATTAAGCACATACCAACTAGCAAGGAGCTAGACAAACAAAAACATTACAAAGAAATTAAATGAGGATTTTTAATCCACGCCTCCCAAGTTATCACCCATTTACATCTATTGTTACACCAAAGGAAAGACAATGACGTGATGTCGTCAATAATCATCGCACGAGAAGGAGGTTTATCATCAAAGAGAAGTCGATTCCGAAACACCCATATGGACCACCAAGCAACGTAGAAAACGCCTTCCAAAAGCTTCTTGTTGTTAGGCGCAAGCTTAATAGAAGAGAACCATGTATCCCAAGTGGAGAAAGAAGACCAAGGCTGCCAATCTAAATCCCACCACCTACAAATACGCCGCAAGACGGATTGGGCCATGTCGCACTGAAATAGGACATGCTTTATATCTTCCACATATAAACCGCAGATTGGACAGTCACTAGACTCCAAGGCAACCCCTCTTCGAATAAGATTCGCCCTAGTTGGAAGACAATCACGCCGAGCTCTCCACCCAAAAATATTGATTTTAATAGGAATGTATTTCACCCATTGTGTCGGCTCAGGCCATGCAGGTAAAATTAACTCGTCTATACAATTTCTAATATCTTTGACTATAAACATGCCATCATCAGAGATATTGCAAATCCAACGATCACCTGATAAGGAAAGAGACACCGAGGCAATATATGAACGAAGATCATTAAGTTGATCGTATTCAATACCTCCACGAACAGGTCTTCGAAAAGTGGTATCTACCTGATCAACCATTTTAGCAGCAACCGAAATGTTTTTATCCATCTCAAGAGCGAACATTCTAGGAAATTTATCACGAAAAGTTTTGTCGCCTTTCCAAATATCCAACCAAAATCTTGTATTATTTCCATCCCCCACACGTTTAGAACATAGAGATAAAAAATCAAAACCTTTATGTTTTAGCACCTGCATTTCCCGTAATATTGAGCACCAATTCGAAGACAATTGAGTCGAATGAGAGCCAATATTAGACCCATATAGAGCTTGTATAACATGAAACCAAAGAGAGTCTTCTTGAGATATAAACCTCCATATCCATTTACAAAGCAAAGCCCGGTTAAGAGCGAAATAGCTCGACACGCCTAAACCTCCATTTTTCTTCGATGCAAGAACCTTATCCCATGCAACCCACGTAATTTTCTTATCCGAGTTGTCGACCCCAATAAAAAAACTATTACGAATCGATTCCATCTCCTTTAACACACCTTTAGGGACTTTAAAAATAGACATAGTATAAAGAGGAGAAGCACCTAGAACCGATTTCAAAAGTGTAAGCCTACCACCGATAGAGAGGGTTTTCGCCTTCCACTTGGAAAGACGCGATCTTAATTTTAACACAACATCAACCCAAGCCTTGTGACGAGACATATTACTACCAACCATCACGCCAAGATAACGGAATTGATTATCCATAATCGAGCACCCAATAGAAGTTGCTGCCGTCTCAATGTCTAATCTAGATACGCCCACACCTAGAAGTTGACTCTTATGAATGTTGATTTGTAACCCCGAAGCAAGGTAAAAACACTTAAGAACATTTATGATACCCCACAAATTGTCCCTTGACCACTCACCGATAATCAAAGCATCGTCTGCATAAAATAAATGAGAAAGAGCTAACGAGTTATTAAGTCGAATACCTTTGAAAATCCCAGCTTCTACCACTCTACTAAAAGCTAAATGTAACGATTCCATCACAAGGATGAAGAGCAGCGGAGCAAGCGGGTCGCCTTGTTTAAGACCACATTGAAATTGAAATTCTCTGTGGAGATCGTTTAAGCCCATCTAGGATACGTTTTATAGATAATATAAATATGCAGCGGAATAATAAAGAACAGTATATTATCAAACAAGATTTTTATTTCATACGTTTCCATCAAGCCCCAATTCTAGATGATCAATTCTAGAACGGTTACTCTAACTAGTAACAGGATCAATGAAACATTGATCTTGAGGCTACACCTCCACTGGAGTAGGGTTTACAAGACAAGATAAGATCAATCTTATTTAACCAGTCTTCAATCATCATAAATACTATTTGACCAGTCTTCAATCACTAGCCAATATTTTCGTCACTACTTTGTAGACACATCCTATGAGACTAATAGGACGAAAGTCAGAAACAAGTTTGGCATCCATTACCTTAGGGATTAAAGCAATAAAGGAAGAGTTACACCCTTTAGAAAAAACCCCATTGACGAAGAAGTGTTCAACTGCTTCACAAAAATCATTACCAACAATCCCCCAATATTTCTTGAAAAATTCAAAAGTGTATCCATCCGGTCCCGGGGACTTGTTATCCCCACAATTCCAAACCGCCAGACGAATCTCATCACGAGACACCTCCCTCTCTAAATCAACCACCTGATCCCGAGACAATCTCTTTGGGAAAGGATAATTAATTTTAGGCCCAACCGAGGTGGGCTTATTAAAACGCTTCTCAAAATGATTATGGAAAGTCTCCTTAACCACCTGTGGGTCAGTCTGCCAGGTGCCATCAATAAGAACCCCTCGAATCGCTAATTGTGATCGTTTCTTATTAATAATCCCATGAAAGAAGCTCGAATTCTCATCCCCCTCTATGGCCCATCTAACCTTGGATTTCTGAATAAAATCCACAGATTCTTTAGCTTTAATATCATGAAGTTGACCTTTTAAATCAAGACGTCTTGCCAAAACCATGTCTGAAATTAAACCGGTATCCAACTCCTTATCAATATCCCGCAAGTCTGCTTCAATATCATGCTTTAATCTAGACAAGTTTTCACGTTTATCCTTAAGCCATTTTCTGATATGAGCTTTAAGGTCTTGAAGTTTCTTCATAAACCTGATCATCCCATTTCTATCTGTATGGGTAAAAGAACGCCACGTGTGAGCCACCATCTCATCAAAACCATCGAAGCTAAACCATGAATGATAAAACCTAAACGGGATTGGTCCAAAGTCCAGTTGAATGTCACGAAGGAGAATCGGCCGGTGATCCGATAAATGACGATCAAGACAAATAGCCGTAATGGAAGGAAAAAGAGAGATAATACCGTCGGAAACAAGAAATATATCAAGCTTACTCATCTTCGTGGCCGACGGATGAGACCAAGTAAAAGAAAAACCTTCCAATCTTACATCAACCAGACCAGAAGTAGTTATGAATTGGTTAAAAATTCGAGCACCAGATTGGTGAAACATCGACCCACGCCTTTCCTCCTTAAAACGAACTTCATTGAAATCTCCCATAATGATTACTTCTCCACTCCAACGACCTAAGATAGTCAACAAATATTCCCAAAGATCCCTCTTGTTGGCCGGCTGTTGGGGTGCATAAACACAGATGAAAAGAACCTTTACATTACTCGTAAGCCACGTACCATAAATAGCAACAAAATTATCCGAAATAGCAACAAAAGGTTTGATTGATGGTTTGCAATTTAAAATCAGTTTGTTTTTTTGTGCTGCTTCAATTCTTATTCACTATGTATATTCTCAAATCGATTAGAACAAAAGAAAAAGTGTTAGTGGGACGGTGGGAGTTTTTTGAAGTTTAATTATTTACTGAATGTGAGATACTTGCAAGCTGCTTAATGTATTGCCTTATGAAGTAATATGATCGCTTTATTGTATACTATACTAAACATCAAAACAAAAACGACATTTCCTTCTGTCGTTTTGTTACTGGGCTTCCTTCAGCCTGATGACCCCGGCCCATTATAAACTATCTTGACCCACTCCGCCGTTTTGTATTTTTTTTTTCTTTTTTTGAGATGGATAACTTATCCTTCCCTCTTTTCTCGAGACTTCCACACAAGTCTTTCACCGAACCCATCTCACCTCTAATCTCAATTGAAATCAGGTAAATTGTATACTATACTTTGAAGTAATCCTTTATCGGTCGTCGGTTAGCAAGGATTTCGACGGGGTCATGGAAGATGGTTACGCAAACTAATGATTTATTTTAATTATAATAATGATCAATATTTTTTGTATTGATTTGTATGTTGGTGGAATCGTTAGAATTTAGCACGAGAACGTGACAGCATTGGTAGTCGATGCATAGCGGGACTTTATATCGGTCATTGGTGTTATTAAATGATCAATTAACTGACGTGGGGGGTATTTATGTTTTTTTCATGGGTTTAATTGATTAAATCTGATGTGGGTATATATATATATTTTTTTGGGTTCTTTATGGTTAAATTTTATTGCTTTTGTTGGTTTAATGTTATATTAATGGAGGAAAGGTTATTGAAAAGTATGTGTTCAGTTTTAGTCTATGTTGTGTGTTTAAAGTTAAAGGATTTCAATAAAGGATATGATGATTTTTTTTGTGACTAATTTCGTGGTACAACCATGTAGGAAAGATGTTTGAGGAGAATGATGCGAACGAAAAATAGCCGGATATCAAAATTTCGATGTCTATGTAATTTTGCTTCAATTCATACTACAAGTTTATTTTGTTGTCTCATGAGTTTTGTGTAGTAGACCTATATTGAATACGGATATTGGCGGTAGCAGCTATGATGTTAGTGGAAATGTTATCGTTAAAAGACGGTGTATACAACAGCCGGATTTTCGTCAGGAAACTTTGGGTCAAATTGGGAGTATCGAACATCAACAACGTTCTACCAGAGAGGTTGATTCTGATCCTGGTAATAGTATTAGTATGCCTCAGATTTCAGGTGATGCTTCGTATATGGAAGCTGCTTCTAATATGGTTAGAAATTCCCCCATTTGGGTGATCATATATTCAATGCCGGTACTACAGGTATGTTACTTTTTTTGTAGTTTGCTTTACCATGTTATCTTCGGTTTTTGACGTCTCATGTCTTCGATTATTGTTGGCAGATGATGTTCATAATCCAAGGTTGATTGATCCGACATTGCAAGCAGTAGTTTCGATCGGGAAACGGTATCGACAGGTGATTATCGTTGTTATTTGTAAATGACGGCATTGTATATGGAAACGTAACCAACAGCGGTAACATGATTGGACTAACACTATGGAACGAAATGGCAACATAATTTGACATTCATGCATACGAGCAGATGGAAAAACCCTTTTATCTTTCATCGTCGTTGCGTGATGTGTCACACGATACAAATGTTGTCTACCTAATCAAAAAACTTATAACACTGAGCACATATAAAAAAGACACACTAAATAATACTCTTTTATATACAGGAATTTAGGAAGAAATTCGATGGTGTTGGTAGTTTGGATCAGTTTATGCATATTCCTACTCTTAAGGGTGAAATTGTTATTCCTCCTAGACGTAAACACGCTGGCAAAGGCCGGAAGAAGTAGAACTAGAGACATATAATTTGGTTTTATGTAATTTCATGAATTACTACTGTTTTGATTATATGTTTTGGTTAAACTTCTGAATTATTGATTATGCATTGTTCTGGTTTTTTAAACCTAAAAGTATAATTAGACCCTATTGTTAAGAGGGTATTTGGGATTGCGTTTTGGGCTACATTATATGGCGTTAGTAGATTCCAGATAATCAAAATACAGTGTTTGGCAAAGATTATGAAAAATATTACTTAAATGCGTTATGATAATAACCACTGTTATTTTTGAAACGCAATCCTAAACAACCCTCTATAATGTGGGGCTTTTGTTTAGTGTACCATAGAATTATTGGTGGTATACTGGTATGAATGGATTTTAACCTGAGTGAATATTAGGAGTAGTTGAAGGATAAGTGTATATTTCGTAGCTAGGGCGAGTGACTGCACTTGAAAGCATGTTTGATTAATGTTATAGTTAAGTTGAAATGTTTCAAAAAACAATTGTATTTTTGAATGCAAATAGGTTTGCTTTAGAACTGAGCTTGGTTGATGTGGTTATTTATATTAGTATACATGTGTTATAAATTTTGATTAAAGGTAACATTTTCAAATTAAACGATGGTCAAAATACATAGACGATGTACAAGGTTCTGAAAGATAGTTGCCCCGCCGCAACGCGCGGGCAATGAGCCAACTTGTTAGTAACTATCTTGCGGTTTGATTTGGTCACTTGATTGGTATTTAGTGTGGCCCAACCTTATGATTTTGGGCTCCTGACATCAAGGTCATGCAAAATATGATCAGCCTTGGTGATTTTGATTATGCAAGGTTCGATTATGATTTTGTTTGTGTACATATATTGGTATTTGGTAAGCACGGTTATGTTGTTCGGTTTGCTTCGGATATTGTTTGGCATTGGTATTGGTATTGGCATTGGCATTGGTATCGGAAATTGATATATATGGTTGTAGTTTTAGTATCGGTATTGGTATTGGCATTGACATTGGTATTTGGTATTGGTTTTTGGTTTTGCATTGGTGTTGGAATTGTGATGTTATAGTTTTAACTAATCCGACTATGTCTTGAGTAGTTATGTGTAGCATCTCCAGCATCAGCAACATGTTTTGGTTCCGGTTGGTTCTGCGTTTGATTTCATCTGCTTTCGTCTAATTTTGCCAGATTTTGTATCTAGTTCACCTGATTCATCGGATTTGTTTGGATCTGCATTGGAATCTGCTATCTGAGCTCTGCACCTGTCTGCATCTGTCTGAATCTGCACCTGTTGGATTGCATCGGAATGAGACTCCGTCTAACATCGAGTCTACACTTTGGGACGCTCTGAAGCTGCGTGTTTGTTTTTCAGTTTTTAGTTTATTTTGTGTTTGACAAACTCCATATGTTCACTGTTGTAGCATTTTGAGAGGGGATGTTAGTTAATAAAGACTGATTGGCCCGGCTCACTTGTTTAAGCCCATTTAGCTTAGGGTTTCTTCTTTATTTTGTCTTATAAATACTCTTAGCTTCTCCTTAGTTTATAATAAATACAATAAAGCCTGTCATTGCCTCTTTGGTTTCTACACACACATCCAAACATTTGTGCAAAATCAGTTTTTTGCAACACATTTCCGACATACTCGATAATCCTTATTTTTGTGAGTTTAAAATATAGGAAGTGTTCATCTTGTCATTTTAACAAACGAATCGAATACCTAATAACATCGTAATACTATCCGCATTCGTTAAAAAAACATATTATTTAAAAATATTAGTCGCCGGAGAAAAAACATTAATTCGTGGACCAGCATCGCTTTAACGCGCAAATACCCTGCTATCATATTGATTTATCTATATACAACTTGAAATTATCATACGAGCTAAAAAATGACAAATGAAACTTCACTTTTTAGTCAAAGTC
This sequence comes from Tanacetum coccineum, assembly GCA_026074375.1. Taxonomy (NCBI): domain Eukaryota; kingdom Viridiplantae; phylum Streptophyta; class Magnoliopsida; order Asterales; family Asteraceae; genus Tanacetum; species Tanacetum coccineum. The sequence goes on along the minus strand of BQNB010021814.1, from coordinate 5,701 downwards.
ATCTACAACGGATGACAAACGAAAAAAAACAAGAGTAAATTGCAAAACCGTCCTTGTGATTTGACCAAATTGCACGTTTCGTTCGTATGGTTCGGAAAGTGCAGACAACGTCCTTATGAGGAAAATTTGGGTTTATTTTCGCCCTTGGTCAAACTGAAATGACTGAAATACCCCTCGTATTAGTGATTAGTGAAAAAAAGAACACATGGGTATTTTAGTCATTTCAGTTTGACCAAGGACGAAAATGAACCCAAAGTTTTTTCACAAGGACATTGCCTGCAATTTCCGAACCATACGGACAAAACATGCAATTTACTCAAAAAAAATAAATAATAACAAGGCTGTTATATAACAAGGTTTAACACAACACATGCCAAGTCATTGTGTAAATAATTTTTTGTAAACATTTTGTGGATGTAATATTACTATTTTTAAATACACCAATAAAACCACTAAAGAAATTTAAATACACCGACAAGAGTTAAACTACATTTTTAGTCCTTATGGTTTGCCGGGTGTAACACTTTTATTCAATTAGTTTGAAAAAACTCAAATCTTGTCCTGAATTGAACGACCTGTACAGCTTTGATCCAATTTCACGTTAACCGTTAGTCCGACTAACTTTGTTAAATATGAAGCATTTGTGTCTTTTCATCTATATTGTTAACTAATGTGATCCACCCAATCAAAGCAACTCAAAAACACAATCGAGTCTTCCTCACTCTTCTCATAAATACTCTCTAAAACTTAACCTTACCAATAGAGGTGTAATCGAGCCGAGTCGAGTCGAGTATTGCCAAGCTCGATCTCGGCTAGGCCTGTAATACTCGAGCTCGAAACTCGACTCGAGCTCGACCGAGCCTCAAAATTCAAGCTCGAGCTCGGCTCGATTACTAAAACTCGAGCTCGAACTCTACTCGACTCGGCTCGTATATATTAAAAAAATCAAATACAAGAAAAAAACACTAAAAAATCCACCCACAAAATGATCTAGCACCAAAGGCGAAAGTATATCAAAAGTTAACCGTTTACAATTTCCAGTTCTAATTCCAACAAAAAGATAGTGCAATGGTTTCCAAGGCTACCATAAAAAGACTAGAAATATATACTAGTCATCATGCATTCAAGCTAACAAAATGGTTATTGGGCATGGGCTCCTGGACTAAAGTTTCTTCTTCAAGTAATGGGAAGGATGACCTTGATTGGCTTCTTCTTTCTGAAATGTACCATGTATACAGAAAATTAGCATACTAAATTAACTAAAAGATGCAAAAAATAGTAGAAGACTGTTTAATCACACCTTGTTCTTTCTTTTAAGTCCATGAAGACTTCGACACCAATATCCTCCACAAAGTAAGACTTCAACTGTTTCGGGAGCCAAAGATGCTCTATAAGTATCAATCACTCTACTCCCCGCGCTAAAAGTAGCTTCGGAGGCAACTGTTGTAATAGGAATAGCAAGTATATCTCGAGCCATTCGAGATAAAATACGATACCTTAAAGAATTTGAGCTAAAACATCAAAACCTTTCGAATTATCATCACAAATATAAACCCCCTCTTCAAGATAGTTATCTAATTCTGATTTTTGTGGTTGCACACTTTCATTTTTCTTTACAAACTCATTAAATTCAAACCAACCAGAAGATGAAGCTTGGATTGTGACATTGGTGCTTGTAGAACCAACATTTGTTTCACCACTTTGTTCACCACTAGAGTAATATTCACTTACATATTCTTCATATAACTCAGATAGGGCATCTTTCACTTTCTTGATATTAGCTTTAGTTTCATCTCCAGAGTACATTCTAGGAAAAGTAAACTTAGCAATTGTCATTTTACACATAAGATCTAAAACCGCAGCAACAGACACCAGAAGGTTACACTCCTTCTAATATTTATCAAAATTTTCCTTCATAGCCTCAACCATATCATAGACAAACTTATCTTGACTAGGGTCGAAAAATAATTTATCCAACAACACTTTAATTAGATGAACTTCATTAAGAAATAAGTTTGAAGTTGGATATTCACTACCTGAGATGATATTGGTGGCTGAATTAAAAACTTCTAATATGGAACAAACTTTTTCTACTTTGATCCAATCTTCAATGCTCGGACAAGAAAGGTAGCGTGGCTCCCGTTCTTGGAATCTTGGAAACACCTCTCTAAACTTCATTGCAGTTGACAACATGTGAAATGTAGAATTCCACCTAGTCTTGCATTCAAGTACAAGCTTTCTATGGGGCAATTGTAGTTGTTGCACAATCTCTCCAAATAACATCAGCCTAGCTTCATTTTGATTAATGAATTTGACACTATCATGTACGTTTTCAATAATAAGATTCAAGATGTGTGCACAACATCGCACATGAAATAACTTACCTCCACATGGTAGCTTCTTCATCTTTGAAAATGTTTCTCTTAAGTTCTTAATTGCTTTATCGTTGTTGGAAGCATTGTCGACAGAAATAGTGAACACTTTGTTTTCAATACTCTAATCTTTGAAACACTTGTAAAGATTATCAGCAATATCAGTAACACGATGAGGAGGGGGTAAATGAATGAAGCTCAGAACACGTTTTTGTAATCTCCAGTTAGAATCGACGAAATGCCTTGTGAGAACCATGTACTCTATTTTTTGATTAGTTGACTTCCACATATCAGTAGTTACGCTGATCTTATTAACACCTTTCAAGTAATTCTTTAACTTCTTTTTCTCTATTTCATACACTTTCACGCAATCATTCTTGATGGAGGCACGCGAGGTACACTCCCACTAAAGCATACCATGTTGTTGCATCATATTAAACCCTCCTTCTCGACAATAGTAAAAGGGTGTTCATGCATAAGAATCCAATGTGCCATGGATTCTCTCATTTTCATCATATCAAACCTTCCATCTACAAGAGCAGGAGTCACAACTTGTGACATGCTATCCGGATCAACTACTTATAAAGTAATCCTCTGTTGTTGCTTTTGAAATATAGCTCGTTTGCTGCAACTTTTTAAGTGCCTTCCAAGATGAGTAGTACTTCCGCTTGCAAGTACAGAAAGTCTGCTCTTACAATGATGACGCTCAGCTTTTTGACACCCATCAGGTAACTTAATCTTCTTAAACTCATCTCAAACTTTAGAAGTCATTTTCCTTTTCTTGCTTTCAAAATGAGAACTTTCCTCCTCCTGTTCCTCCTCCATATTTCCACTATTATTAGTTGTGCGATTTATTTCATTATTTTCTAAAGTCGGGTTGTCATTTGGCATTCCTGTTGCGTCGAATGGACTAGCGGTGCTATTTTGCCCTAAACCTTGAGATGATGACCCCTCAACTGGAGATGATTCCATATCTGCTAAAAAGCACAACATGTAATATTAATACAACAACCCATACAGCTTTATATATTGCTAATGGAAGCAACAACATTCTGTTAATATTTTGACACAAACTCGTCAAGAGGGCAATTAGTATGTTACTCGATTAGCCTAAGAGTCGCCTAGTTAGGATTAGCCTAACATTCTGTTAATAATTACTTACAATGTTAATAATAAAAAAATAAAACTAAAATCCTAATGAACATAAACAGTACAACATGACTATCCTCATCAAATATGTAATTTTACAAAAGCTCGTTAAGGCTCGCGAGCTTAACGAGCCGAGTAACTTAAAACTCGAACTCGACTCGACATCTTACACGAGTAGCTCGATCTCGAGCTCGGCTCGTTTAAAATCGAGCCGAATCGAGTATTTTTCGAGTCGATTCCGAGTTGCTCGCGAGTTGTCTCGGCTCGATTACACCCCTACTTACCATCTCACCTTCTTTGCCCTCAAAAAAATAAATAAATAAAAGAACATGAAGACATCAAACACTACGAATAGGGCTGTAAACGAACTGAACGTTCAGTGAACATTTCATGAACCGTTCAGTAGGAAGTTCGTATATGTTCGTTTATTTATTAAATGAACAAACTTGAACAACATTTTACGTTCGTTTAGTTAAATGAACGAACATGAACACAAGTCTTATCCGTTCATTTATTTTCGTGAACGTTTAATTATTCGTTCGGTTATGATCATATATTTGTTTATGTTCGTTTATCGCGTCTTTTTATTATATAGTTTTAAAATTGATTTACTTAAAAAAAACAACACTTAGGAAATACAATATTATGTATATTTTTGTAAATTTTATATTAATTTATGTTCGTTCGTTTATGTTCGTTTAATGTCTTAATGAACGAACATGAACAACACTATTTTTTAATAAACGGACATGAACAAGAAAATTCGTTCGTTTAAGCGATCATGTTCGTTTATTTGTTCGAATAAAATTAAACGAACGAACATGAACAAGGCTATGTTCGTGTTCGTCCGATTCGTTTACAGCCCTAACCACGAACCTCCAACTGCCACTACCAACCACAAACCTCATACCACTCCCCACTGACCGCAAGTCGTCGCCATAATTAACCATCAACAATCAGTCACGCTTCCTTTTTTCATGTTTTTTTTGTTAAAACTTGCTTGATAAATCACGTATAATTAAACACTAATTCGAATATTCGAATACCTAAACATGTAATAAAATAAACATAAATTTTTCTATAATATTTTAAAACTTTCACCGTTTTTTTGAAACTAGGCATTCATATCTTTCCAACCATATACAACACATTATATTTTGAATTGTAGATTAATGCAATTTGTTCATCAAAGTTGAATAAAACACATAACATCACATGCGATTTTTCTCACACGTGATCTCAATCAAATGTAATTTTTACCAAAATTTGATATTTTTATATGTGATTATAAAAGTTTCATAAATGAACTGTTATAATATATATCATTCGAATTGAATGTTTGATATATCGCTCGAAAACCATGTATGTGTGTTTTCCTCTAAAAAAAAGGAAAAGTCTTTGATTTATAGACAAATACTTATGTCAATTTTAATAGAGATGTTTAGTGTTTGAACTTCAATATTGGTGTTAAATCAATAAGATATGCCCATTCGAATTTCGATACAACAAAGAAAGTGTGAGAAACAAAAAAGAATAAATTGTCGAAAGTATATCAAAGTGTCCGTTTATAGAAAGATTATTAAATGCTCGTCGTGACGGTATAATTGTTTTGTCTAGCGATTGAGGTTCGAGAGATATTTAAATTATAAAAAATGAGTGTAGTGTACATTTTAATTTAAATATTAATTAATTTTCGTGCTTTTTTCTCAAAAGAAAATGAATAGCTAAGATTTATTTTTTGATATGTAAAATAAGTTTCTTTAACATATTTTGTATCTAATTAACTATTATATTTATTAAAAGCATATTAATAAATAAGAAAATATAGTTAAATTAAATATTTGGTAACAATGTATTAATAAATAATATTGTTATATAATTCACAACGCGTGAGTATACGAATTAGAAAATGACATGTGAACTTCCTAATCAGCCAACTTACTTTGAATCCTCACTTTTTAGTCAAAGTTATCCACAACGTATGTGAACTTCATATCAATTTCATACGTAGGCAACGGGTGATTTGCAAATATTATGTTTTTTTTCTTCATATTTTTATGTATAATCAATTAAAGTGGTGTATATACGTAGTACAACTGTTTAATGTATATGATTGAATATTTTAAACTTTCATTCAAAAAATAAATAGTGCAAATCATTTTTATCGAGAAAGGTTATTA